>NW_026503361.1:0-13521 GCF_026875155.1 Cherax quadricarinatus
GGGAAGGAAAAGGGAGAGGTTTTTTTCGGGGGTGAAATATGTTACCCCGTTCTGGTGACATCATGAGAGGTATGGGAGCAATCTATTATCTGTCTCAGTGCTGGAGCAACGATGTTGGCAAGACGTAGGAGTGAGGACCTGATTAGCAGGTATAGGTCAGCAATAGAGATAATTAGGAGGAAGGATGGGAACCCTGTCATATGTGGTATTTTGCCAAGGAGAGGAGTTGGAAATGAATGGTTGTCCAGAGCAATTGGTGTTAATTGCTGGCTGGACAAATACTGTAAGGAAAATGTGGTAACATTCATTGACAACTGGGGCCTCTTCTATGGCAGAAATGACATGTATGCCAGGGATGGGGTTCACTTATCTAGGTGTTGGGTGGGAGCACTGGCCAACGCAGTGAAGGGAGCTGTTAAGTCTTTAAACTAGGAATAGTTAGTGGTATGGGTTTTGGCGGGAAAACAGTGAAGTCGCAGTGTAGTAATATGAGTACTAGGAGAACTAGTAATAGGGAAAATGAGGTGGAAATTGGAAAGCCAGTGGCACTAATTGACAAGGACAGTAATAGGTTTAGTGGAATAACAGAAAGGAGCAGGAAGGGTAAAGGGAAAGGAGGGTCCTTAAATATATATTACACAAATAGTCTTAGTGCTAGGAATAAGGTGGACGAGTTGAGACTAGTTGCTAGTGCAGGTAACATTGATGTATTTGCCATAACTGAGACGTGGTATAATTAAAAAAGTCGGGACATGCCTCCAGAATGTCACATTCAGGGTTTTAAATTGTTCCAAGTAGATAGAAGTATCGGGAAGGGGGGTGGGGTGGCATTGTATGTCCGAGATCGCTTGAACTGTTGCATAAAAACGGGTATTAAGTCTGAAGTAACACATACAGAGTCTGTTTGGATAGAATTTTCAGAGGGACATGAAAAATTGATTTTAGGTGTGATATACCGTCTCCCAAACTTAGATAGGGACCAGGAGAGATTACTATGGGAGGAAATTGTTAGGGCTGCAAGGCACGATAATGTAATAATTCTAGGAGACTTTAACTTTAGTCATATTGATTGAATTTCTTGACTGGGAATTTAGAATCATACGAATTCTTAGAAGTAGTTCAGGATTGTTTTTTGAAGCAGTTTGTGACAGAACCTACAAGGGGTAATAACCTGCTTGACTTAGTTCTGGCAAAACAAATGAATCCCTTTTTAATAATTTAGAAATTTCAGAGGAAGATGGTGCTAGCGACCACACATCAATTACATTTAGCAATTTGAAATGGAAGTAACGATAGAATGGATAACTCAGTAAAGCAGTCCCATATTTTTTTCGCTTAGCAGATTACGATGGGCTTAGAGATCACTTATCATCTGATTAGACTTGGGGTTACGGAAGAGAGTTATCATATGACAGTTTCTGACACTATACAATGCTAGGCCAAAGAACATTTATTCCGTATAAAGGAAAAAAAAAATTAGATCAATAGAATTGACTCAAAAATGGATGCATAAAGTCTGAAATATACTTACTAGGGCAAACGAGAAGGAATTTATAGCTGTATCAAAAGAGGTGAGGGGTCCATCTTATGAATCGATATGACGACATTAAGAGGGACATTAAAAGGGATAAGAAAAGCTAAAAGGACTATGAAAATATAAAGTTTGCTAAGGGATTCGAAAACTAATCCAACAAGTTTTTTTTCCAAGTCTATAGAACAACAATAAGACGAACTAGCTCGATCCCCTAAAACTAACTATGGCATCCTTAGCATGACAAGAGAATGAAATGTGCTCGATTTTTAAATAATTATTTTCCTCCCACTCGGATTTTACACAGGAAGCACTAAACCAATATTCTAGAAAATAATTTTTATATGTTGGCCTTAAGAAGTATAATTATGTTAACATTACAGTCACTATGAAATGGTTGTGAAGCTGATAGAGACCGACTGAAGCAAAATAAGTCGCCGGTTTCTGTGAGTTTTTTCAAGGGTTTCAATAAGGAATGCAAAATGGAAGTCTGTAAACATTACCTAATATATTTAAATTTATCTCTTCAAAACAGTGGAGGTGTCTGATATGTGGCATAAGCTAATTAAATCCTATATTTAAAACAGGGGACAAGTCCGTTACCGTCAAATTACCGCCCAATATCCTGACCCAATTTGTAGGCAAATTGTAGTCAAATTAAGCCGAAGATATTAGAAAGCCATCTCGATAAGCATAGTGCTTGATTAATGATACTCAGCTAAGGATTCACGAGAGTTCGTTCTAGTCCCTAACTAATTTAATTACTTTCTTCAGTAAAGCTTTTGAGGCTGATGACACGATAAAGAAATTTGGATATTAATTTTAACTTAGATATTTAGTAAGGCTTTTGATAGAGTTCCGCAACCAAAGACTGTTAAAGAAAGTGGCAGCTCCATGTGGCATTGGGGGAAAGGGTGCTCTCGTGGATCGAAGTCAATGGCTCACAGACAGGAAGCAAGTGTCCATAAATGGGGTTAAAAATCCGAGTGGGGAGGTAACAAGTGCGCAACCGAAAGGCCGTAGAGTTGTTTATAAAAATACTAACAATGACCTTGATGAGGGTATATACAAGTGATAGACGAAATGTTGCCATATGACAAAGATAGGTAGATAATTGGATTCAGACATAAGAAGTTAGGGAACTAATCAGGAGGAATTACCACAAACTCTATTCTTTGGTCAGGGAAAGTGGCAGATGCAGTTCAACGTAATTAAATTCAAGGTTCTGAATCTCGGGAGAGTCCGATAACCCTCCACTTAGTAAGATAAATAATGTCGAACTTAAGCCATATTGCGTAAAGAGGACCGCAATGCCTAAACGTACGTAATAAAGGCAAATAAATTACTACTGGTATTTGTATCAAAAAGTGTAAGCAACATAAGTTCAGAGGTTATTACAGCCAGAATTATACAAACATTAGTAAGGGCCACCTAGATAATGGAGCTCGTTCTGGTCCTCCATATTAAGAATGTATAGTAAATTCGTTAGAAAACATTCAGCTTAGAATGACTAAATTAAATACATAGCATTAGAAATCTTCCTTATGAAGAAAGATTTAACGACTCTTAAATTACATTCACTTGTTAGAAGAAGAATGAGGGGAGGATAAGATCCGAAGTGTATAAGTAAATATTGGGTATTAATAAAGGGTATATTTACTAAGGTCTCTAGGATGTCTCTTCTCCAAGAGAGAACTTGCAGTAATGGATTTTTAAATTAGACAAGTTTAGATTTAGAAAGGACCTAGAAAAGTATTGGGTTTGTGAAATAGGGTAGTTGATGAGTGGAACAGTCGCCATAGTTGGTTTATTTGAGGCTAGGACGTTTAGTGCATCGAATTTAAGGTTGGATAAATATAATGAGTGGGGAGGGGTTTGATTCTGCATGGGACGTTGCAAATGAGTAGATAGATAACCAGCTTAATTTCTTTGAAGGCATAGAAAATTGGGTTGGGAAAAGCTTTGTATGGGAATGGATTGGTGTAAAGGACCTGCCTAGTATGGGCAACAGGCCCTGCCTCATGTGGATCCTCGTCAAGGTTGTTTATATATTTTTTATTTTTTTTTTTTTATTTTTTCAACAAGTCGGTCGATCTCCCACCGAGGCAGGGTGACCCAAACAAAGGAAAGAAACATCCCCAGAAGAAAATACTTTCATCAACATTCACACTATCACCACACTCGGCACATTGCACTGTATTTGCAGAGGTTGCTCGAATACAACAGTCTAGAAAAGCCATACACATATAAGCTACACAACATATCCTCCAAACTGCCAATATCCCGACACCCCTCCATTAAAAGTGCAGGCATTGGTACTTCCCATTTCCAGGCCTCCAAGTCCGACTATATGAAAATAACCGTTTCCCTGAATCCCTTCAACTAAAATACCACTGCTCACACTTCCAACAATCGTCAGGTCCCAAGTACATTCGTCTCCATTCACTCCTATCTAACACGCTCACGCACGCTTGCTGGAAGTCCAAGCCCCTTACCCAATCAAAGAACCTCCTTTAACCCAATAACCCTCCTCTTCCAACCCTTTCGAGGAACGACCCCTCCCCCGCCTTCCCATCCCCTATAGATTTATATGCTTTCCATGTCAGTCTTACTTTGATCCATTCTCTCTAAATGACCAGACCACTCAACACCCCACTCTGCCCTCCGATTAATACTTTTATTAACTCTCTCCACACCTTCTCCTAATTTCCACACTCCGAATTCTCCTGGCATAATATTTACACCACACATTCCCTTAAACAGACATCTCCACTGCTCCCAACCGTCTCCCGTCCTCTCCTTCCTCGCTGCGGCATTTTACCACCCAAGCTTCACACCCATAAAAGAGTGTTCGGACTACTAATACTTCATACATCCCTTCTTTTGGCCTCCATAGAAACCGTTTTTTTGACTCACTATACCATCCAACGCACCACTCACCTTTTTTCCTCTCCCCCTTCATCAATTCTATGATTAATCCTCATCCTCATAAATCCATCCGCCGACAACGTCACTCCCCAAGTATCTGAAAACATTCACTTCTTCCATACTCTGCCACTCCTCCTCCCCAATTTGATGATCAAATTTTCTTTATCTAAATCAGTGACGACCCTCATCAACACCTACCATCTTTCTATGTTCACTTTCAAACTTTCTACGTTTACACACATTTCCCCAACTCCATCCACTAGACCTTTGCAATTTTTCTTTTAGGCATCTCCCTATAAGCACAGTATCATCAGCAAAAAGTAACTGTGTCTAATCCCAGTTGAATTTGATTTCCCGCAGAATTTAATCCCACCCCTCTCCCAACACTCCTAGCATTTTACTTCCTTTACAACCCCATCTATAAATAATTAAACACCATGGTGGACATACACATCCCTGTCTAAGACCTACTTTTAAACCGGGAAGTAGATCCCTCCCTCTCTTCTACACACCCTAACCTGAGCCTCACTGCCACATAAAAAAAAACTCTTTACCAGCATTTAATAACTTTACCACCTATTCCATAATAATCAACAACTGCCACATTGCTCCTCTAATCCAATCTATCATAAGTGCCTTTTCTAAAACCATAAAATGCATAAACACTTTCCCATCTTTTAACTAGAATACTGTTCACTATATATGCTTCTATGAAAACACCTGATCTACACGAGCCCCTACCCACTCTTAACCTCCTTCTCATCCCCAATCCTACATTCTGTCTACCTCCTAATTCTTTCAATTATTACCCTAACCGTACAACTTTTTGCCTGGTATACTCAGTAAGCTTATTCCTCCTACTATAATTTTTTACAGCCTCTTTTGTCCCTTTTCCCCTTTATATAAAGGACTATACATGCTGCTCTGCCAATCCCTAGGTACCTTACCACACTTTCATACATTTATTAAACAAAAGTACCCAACCACTTTCCAACACTATATCCCCCCCTGCTTTTAACATTCTGTCATGATCCCATCAGTTCCTGCCTGCTTTAAAAATAAAATTAAAAAAAAAAAAAAAAATAAAGAATAAAAACCCAAACCCCTTTCATTTTACGTAATGCCTCACGTAACCTCCTCCCACACACCTTACATTCTGCTCTTTCCTTCACTCGCTAAAAAGATGGTATAATACCCACCCTGACCATGCATGATATTACTGCCTCTTGTATTTCTTCCTTTAACATTTAAAAGTGTTCCTCAAAATATTCTCGGCCTATCTACCCTAAACCTCTCCATCGTCCCCATCTACTAACTCCCTACTCTTTTTTAAACTGTACAAATCCATAGTTTTTTTCCCAGCTCCTTCTAACTTGTTTAACTCACTTCCAATAATTTGTTCTTTTTTTTTTAATTTTTTATCACAACACCGGGGCCGATTCCCACCTAAGGCAGGGTGGCCCCCGAAAAAGAAAAACTTTCATCCATCTATCACTCCACACTGTCTTGCCAGAAGGGTGCTTTACACTACAGTATTAAACCTGCAACATTAACCCACAATAACCCCAGCCTCCATCAGAGTGCAGAGCACCGTACTTTTCCCATCTCCAGACTCAACGTCGCCTGCCCCGGTTTCCCTGAATCCCTTCATAATGTTACTTTGCTCAACACTCCACCAGCCCGTCAAGTAATAAAAAAAACAATTTGTCTCACCATTCCACTTCCTATCAAACACGCTCACGCAATGCCTGCTGGAAGTCCAAGAGCCGCCTCGCACTAACAAAACCTCCTTTACCCCCACACCTCCAACCCTTCCTAAGGCCGGACCCCTACCACCTCCGCCTTTCCCTTACCACTACATGTACTGATACACTCTTGAATCATTCTGTTTCGCTTTCCCTTCTCTCTACAAATGTACCGAACCACCTCAACAACCCTTCCCTTCCAGCCCTCTGGACAACAGTTTTGGTAATCCCGCAACCTCCTCCTAACTTCCAACTAAACTACGAATTCTCTGCAGTTTATTCCCACCGAACACATTGCCGCTCATACATGACATCTCCCACGCCTCCAGCCTCCTCCTCGCTGCAAACATTCATCACCCACCTTCACACCCATATAAGAGCGTTGGTCAAAACTATAACTCTCATACATATCCCTTCCCCTCTTTGGCCTCCAAGGACAAAGTACTTTGACTCCACAACCTCCTAAGGTGAAACCACTCACATCCTTTTTTTCCCTCATCAATTCTATATGATTCACCTCATCCTTCATAGACCCATCCCGCTGACCGACCACTCCAAATATCGAATACTTCACCTCCTTCCAGTACACATGCTCCCTCCCAAATCAGATATTCAATCTTTCAGCACCTAATCATTTTGTTATCCCTCACTAACCTAACTCTATCCTGTAATTCACCTTAATTTTCTCTTTTGCACACCCTACCAATTCACCACCAATCCTGCAAATTTCTCTTCAGAATCACCAAGAGCACAGTGTCATCACAAAGAGCAAGCCTGTGACAACTCCCATTTGTTGTGTGATCTTTATCTTTATAACTCCACTGCCTCTTTCAAAGACCCCTGCGTGGCGCATTTCCTTCTCTTACAACCCCATCTATAAATATAATTAACAACCACGGTTACATCACACATCCTCCTTGTCTAACCTCTACTTTTACTGGAAAAAAGTTTCCCCTCGTTTCCTACATACTCGTAACTTTAGCCTCACTATCTCTCGTAAAAACTAAGCTTTCACTGCTTTCATAACCTACCTCCTACACCATACACTTCAACATCTGCCACATTGCCCCCCTATCCCACCCTGTCATAGAACGCTTTTTCCAAATCCATAATGCCACAAAGACTCCTTAAAGCCTTATCTAAATAACGTTCACTATTATTTTTCACTGTTCTTAGTTTCCCAATAAAATTTCTTGACAGTGCCTCTCCCACACTATCATCTGCTCCTCCTTTTGCACTCCTCACCACTCTCTTTAACTTTCTTTTACTCTCTCCTATACTCTGCTCTCTTAAAACACTTACTGCTTTGTAAAACCTCGCATAAGCTACCTTTTTTTCTCTTTTAGTCACTCCCTTTACTTCATCATTCCACCAATCACTCCTCTTTTCCTCCTGCCCCCACCCCTCCTATAACCCAACTTCTGCCCCACATTCTAAACGGGGCATTTTTAAAACTATTCCTACCCTACTTCAACCCCCTTCCATTACTCATCTTTGCACTAGCCCACCTTTCCTTCCAATATCAGCTTATATCTCACCCGAACTTCCTCCTCCTAGGTTTATACACTTTCACCTTCCCTCTTACTCGGTTGTTGCCACATCCTCTTTTCTCCCATCTACCTCTTTAACTCTAACTGTAGCTACAACTAAATAATGATGCCGGTATATCAGTTGCCCCCTCTATATACAGTACATCCTGAAGCCTACTCATCAACCTTATAATCCACCAATACATAACTAATCAACTAACTTTCATTACGAGCTACATCATACCTGTATATTTATTTATCTCTTTTTCATAAAATATGTATTACTATACCAAATTCCTTTCTACACATAGCTCAATTAAAGGCTCCCCCTTTAACATTACCCCCTGGCAAAACCCCAAATTTACCTACTACGTACTCTACTCGTCCTCCATAACATTTTTATCCACTTAAGCATTGAAATCCCCAACCAACATTACATCTCTCACTTGACTCAAAACTCCCCAGCATTCACTCAACATTTCCAAAATCTCTCTCTCTCCTCTACACTTCCTCTCTGCTCAGGTGCATACAAGCTTATTATAACCCACTTTTCACATCCAATCTTTAATTTTACTCCCACATAATCCTTGAATTAATACATTATAGTCCTCTTTTCCCTGCATAGCTTATCCTTCACATTATTGCTACTTCCTTCTTTAGCTCTAACTCTATTTGAAACCCCTGACCCTAATCCCATTTATTTCCTCTCCACTGAAACTAACTCTCCCACCCCCTTCATCTTTGTTTCACTTTAAAAGCCAGGACATCCAGCTTCTTCTCATGCATAACATCCACAATTCATGGTTCTTTCTTATCATCTTGCACAACATCCACACAATCAGACTCCCTACTTTGACAATTTTCTTCTTCTTATTCTTTTTAGTAATCTTTACAGGAATAAGGGTTAGTACCCATTGTTCCCGTCATTTTAGTTGACATTTTACAACACGCATGGCTTACGGAGGAAAGATTCTTTATTCACACTTCCCCATTGATATAAAAGGTAAAAAATTAATAAGACCAAGAACATAAATAAAATCAAAGAAAACTCAGATGATGGTGTATAAATAAATGTGTACATGTATGTGTAGTGTGTCCTAAGTGTAAGTAGTAAGTATGCCAGCGCATGCCTGTAATCTTGCAATATGTTAGAGACAGACAAAAGACAATCAGCAAATCCTACCATCATGTAAAACAATCATATTAATATATATTATAATAAATAAATATATATTATAAACAACAATGGGGCCTAAAACTGATCCCTGCGGAACGCCACTTGTTACAGATCCCCACTCAGATTAACCCAATTTATGCACGCCCTCTGCTTCCTATTAGTGAGCCATGACCGATCCAAGACAGCATTTATTTTCCCCCATGTGCATAGCACCACTTTCATCAACCAGTCCTGATGTGTACTCTTATCAAAAGCCTTACTAAAATCTAAATAAACAATATCGATTCATTATATCCTGATGAACGCCTCAAAACTTTGCTGAAGAAGGTTAATAAAATTATTAGGCAGGTAACGCCCCTGTTGAAAACCATGTTGAGTATCATTAAATGAAATTAAGCCTATCAGAGGATGGCGTCTTCTATTATCGGCTATAATTGAACTCTAGTAATTTACCTACAATGGTTATTAAGTCGAAGATAACACATACAGAGCTCGTTTGGATAGAATTCACAGAGGGGCATGAAAAATTGATTTTAGGTGTGATATAACCGTCTCCCCCAAACTTTTGATAGGGAACCAGGGCAAGACACTAAGGGAGGAAATTGTTAAGCCGACAAGCACGATAAAGTAGTAATTCTAGAGACTTTAACTTCATCATGTTTGATTGGAATTTCTTGACTGGGATATTTATAACAAACGACTTCTAGAAGTCACTCAGTAGTGACCGTTCTTAAATCAGTGGATGACTCTTGTACTTAACTCTGTGAAGAGTGAATTGTTGCTCTCCGTGGACTGAACCAAGATGCCGAGCCAACGAGCAATTACCAGCACTTAAGTAAAATTCAGAGTAGCGAAGATGAGAATTCGCGACAGACCGAGGAAACAAGGATATTCGTAGCATTCCTCCTGTTTTGAGTCCTCAGGTCAAGAAGGGAAACGACAGAGCATGGACAGCATGGAACGAAGTTGAAGATCAAGAAAGACGAATGGAAAGGTAGAAACGATGCAGAAGTAAAGCGCCTGCTGTTGAAACTGTCGTGGAAACATCTAATACATTCTCCCGTGCTACCCACAAATGCGCGTCGACCTAGACAACTGGATGTCACGACGAAACGACACCAAGGAAGGGTAAAGAAATATTGTTGATGTTGGGGATAAGCCAGTTAGATACATGGATATGGCATTCTACCTTTCTGCATTAAAGAACAGGAGTAGGGAGACAGAGGTTTTGCTTTCCTGGGGCTGGGATGGAGACATTGTTAGCCGCTTAACAACATCATGAACGGTAATGGGATCAATCCTGTTATTTCCTCATGTGGAGGCACTGATGTAGGCAAGCGTATAAGTGAGATTTTAGTTAGGAAGTTCAGGACAGCTATAGACATAATTAGGAAGAAGGGGCCCATGTTTTATGTGGCAATTTTTGGCCAAGAAGGGGTGTTGGTAATGAATGGTGTCCAGAGCACTTGGTATTAATTGATTTGGCTGATAAACACCTGTAAGAATAATGCGTACCATTCATTGACAACAGGGAACAACCTTCTATGGCGAAATGACAAGTATTCCAGGGATGGGGTTTCACATATCCAGGTGCGATGCGGGTTTTCTTGCTAGCTCAGTGAGAGGGTTGTTAGGATTTTAAACTAGGTAGTTAGAGGTATGGGTTTAGAAATGATAATAATGAGTATGGAATTTATATGACTTATGCTCTGATTTAAGAATCTTTCTTTAATAAGTAACTGTCGTGGAGCAACTTTGGGTAATGATAGTTCAGAAATTGTGTAAAAACAAAGATGAATTATGGAAAATGGCAGAGAAAACACATGTGATTGTATGTTTATGCTAACAGTCGAAGTGCAAGAAATAAAATTAATGAACTACGTTAGGTAGCATGTGCTGGGAACTTTGATATCATTGCATTAACTGAAACGTGGTATGATATAAAGTGTCGGGATATGACTGCTGAGTGATAATATTCAGGATTTAAGTTGTTCAATGTGGATAGATCTAATGGGAAGGGGGGAGGAGTTGCATTGTATGTTCGAGAAAATATTAATGTTGCATAAAAACAGGTATAAAAATAGATGGAGCAGTAACAGAGTCTGTTTGGGTAGAGTTCGTGGAGGGTCAAGAAAAACTAATTCTAGGTGTAATATACCGACCTCCAGGCTTGGATCACGATAGAGGGAGACTTCTTTGGGACGAAATTGTTAGGGCTTCTAGACACAATAACATAGTCATAGTAGGGGACTTTAACTTTAGTCAAATTGACTGGAATACTTTGACAGGCAGTCTAGAGTCCAGTGACTTTATGGAAACAGTTCAGGACTGTTTTCTGAAACAGAGCGTAACTGAGCCTACCAGGGGTAATAATTTGCTAGACCTAGTCTTGTCAAATAAGAAAACACTCGTGAATAATCTGGAGATCACTGAAGAGCTTGGCGCAAGTGATCACAAATCCATCACTTTTAGCATTAATTGGGAATGCAAGAATAATGATAATACAGTAAAAATCCCTGATTTTCGTTCTGCCGATTATAATGGACTTAGGGAACATCTGTCTAATCTTGATTGGGGTTATCTAGCTAATGATTTTATTGACGATAATCATACTTATGAATAGGAAGGGATCTGCTTTTATGATTGTTTTCTTAAAAATGTACACAGTGGCCAGAGTATATACATTCCCCAGAGAGAAATTAGGTCTAATAATAACGATCCCGAATGGGTTAACAGGAGGCTAAAGCATCTATTAGGGGAGAAAAAGGGGAATTTATAGGCGCATCAGAAGAGGAGAGGTTAACCTTACTGACCAATATGTTCAGCTTAAAAGAGAAGTAAAAAAGGCGATTAGAAAGGCTAAACATGACTATGAAATTAGAGTTGCTAATGAATCAAAGACTAATCCAAAGGTGTTCTTTCAAGTGTATAGGACGAAGGTGATGGAAAAAGTAGGACCTCTGAAAACTGGGAATGGACAGCTGACGGATAATGAACTGGAAATGTGTTCCTTATTCAATGACTATTTTTTGTCAGTTTTTACATAGGAAGATGTAAATGAGATTCCAGTAATTAACAATTATTTAGTTCCTGATAAATTTAAGTTAACTAATATTACTGTCACGAGGGACCCTGGTTATTAAACAGATAGATAAACTGAAACAAAATAAGTCACCGGGACCCGATGAGTTGTTTTCAAGGGTACTTAAGGAATGCAAGATGGAGCTTTGTCAGCCATTAACGAGTGTATTCAATGCGTCCACCCTTACCAGTGTTGTGTCAGAGTTGTGGAAGATGGCTAATGTGGTTCCTATATTTAAATCAGGGGATAAGTCCGTTCCTTCAAATTACCGTCCAATAAGCCTGACATCTATAGTGGGCAAGTTATTAGAACCAATTATAGCTGACATTATTAGAAGTCATCTTGAAGAGCATAACTTGATTAACAGGTATAGACCTGATTAGCAGGTATCACCTGATTAGCAGGTATAGGTCAGCAATAGAGATAATTAGGAGGAAGGGTGGGAAACCTGTCATATGTGGCATTTTGCCAAGGAGAGGAGTTGGAAATGAATGGTTGTCCAGAGCAATTGGTGTCAATTGCTGGCTGGACAAATACTGTTAGGAAAATGCGGTAACATTCATTGACAACTGGGACCTCTTCTATGGCAGAAATGACATGTATGCCAGGGATGGGGTTCACTTATCTAGGTGTGGGGTGGGAGCACTGGCCAACGCAGTGGAGGGAGCTGTTAGGTCTTTAAACTAGGAATAGTTAGTGGTATGGGTTTTGGCGGGAAAACTGTGAAGTCGCAGGGGAGTAACATGAGTACTAGGAGAACTAGTAATAGGCAAAATGAGGTGGATATTGGAAAGCCAGTGGCACTAATTGACAGGACAGTGATAGGTTTAGTGGAATAACAGAAAGCAGCAGGAAGGGTAAAGAGAGAGGAGGGTCATTTTAAAAAATTTTTTACACAAATAGTCGCAGTGCAGGGAAAAAGATGGGGCAGTTGAGACATTTTCTAGTGCGGGAACATAGATGTATTTTCCCCTTTCTGAGACGTGGTTTAATTCAAAAAATGGGGCATGCCTGCAGAATGTCACATTTAGGGGTTTTTAAAATTTTTCCAATAATAGAAGTATCGGGAAGGGGGGGGGGGTGGGATTGATGTCGAGATCGCTTGAACTGTGCATAAAAACGGGCATTAGTCTGAAGAACACTACAGACTTTTTGGGTAGAATTTTTAGAGGGGGATGAAAAATTAATTTTAGGGGTGATATACCGTCCCCCCCCAAAATTTTGATAGGGGCCAAAGGGGGACTACTATGGAGGAAAATGTTTTGGCCACAAGGCACGATAAAGAAATTCAGGAGACTTTTAAATTTTGTCAAGATTGGAATTTCTTTACGGGAATTTAGAATCAAAAGATTTCTTAAAGAGTTCAGGTTTTTTTTTTGAAACATTTGTAACAGAACCTACAAGGGGAAAAAACCGCTTACTTTGTTCTGGCAAACAATGAATCCCTGTTAATAATTTAGAAGTTTTCAGAGGGAACTGGGGTGCAGCGACCACAAAAAAAAATTACATTTTTGAATTGGGGAAAGGAA
>NW_026503364.1:0-12730 GCF_026875155.1 Cherax quadricarinatus
AAAAAAGCTTTTTTTTTCCCTAGGGTTTGGGTTATTTGTGTATAAAGCGCAAATTCCGAATACTCAAATTGTCAATGAGAACGACGAAGGACTTGGGAGTAAGAATGAAAAAAAGGGGGAAAGAGGGAAATGATCGTTTTCATGAAAATCAGCTAACACAGACTAATCAAAGTCCAGCTTGATAAAAGTTAATGATATAAAGAGATCTGAAGGAATAATATGAGTGCTGGGATCAAAAAGTGGAGGCGTAAAATTACTTATAACAACGAAGAAAGAGGCGGGGCAAAAGAAATTTTAACTGGTCCCCATGAGAGCCCGCAGCGAGACCCTCCCAGGAAATATGATAAGCATTAATTTTATTTAATAAAAGGAACGGGGCGGAGGTAAGGAATTGCAGAAGGAATTTAGGGATGGATGAAGAGCGTGACGTGCAAAGATAAAAAGAGCAGACTGAGACAACTTTACCGATGTATAAGTTAAAACAAAAAGCGAGAATAAGGAATATCATTTTGCATAAGATGTTCATTCTCATTAAATGTCTCGTTGTGAAAAGGATTAAATCCCTGCAATAAAAGTCAAAGATAGGAAGGCCAAAACTGGGGAATGTAATTTCGGTTTTTGCAAGCAGATACAAACAGGGGAACTAGATGAGGAACATTTGCGCTGCCATCGATTTCTCTCCACAGCATTGATAATTCCACTGCAAAAAACATTATAGTAACTAATAAGATAACGGTAACAAAAAAGCACACGGTGGCTTTGGACTAAAAACGGTTAAAAAAAGCTGATGTGTAAAAATAGGGGGTAAGTTAGAAATACGCGATTTGGGGGACAACCATAGAAAAAAGAGGTTGGACAGGGGCAGGTGCACGAAACAGGTGCAGGGAGGAGGTGGGTCGGGTGTCCAATGCAGGTTTGACTTCATGATAATAGCCGAAGCATGATGCAAGAGGCGTAGTAGATGTAAAAGTAGACATTGGCAGGTACCAAAATAGGTTTGGGAACATAAAAGGGGTAGTGATATCCTGGGAGGAAGGAAAACTGGGTGGATACAAGGAAGGATGGGATAAATGGAAGAATGTGCTGGTTGGATTGTTATACCACAACTAATCACAGACAGGAGAAGGCAAGGCGCGAGACACCAACGTGGGAAGGTTAAGTATGGGGGAACAGTAGACTGGTAGGGGGTTTTGGGCGACTGGAGAAGTCTTGGGGCTTTGAGGTTTTTGGGACGATGAAGAGCCCAGCCTAAAAGATGGGGGGATAAACAAGGGAAATCGAAGAGGACGTGGTAATAGGAATGGAGAAGGGGGAGGACGTCAGAGACGAGGATTTCATCAGTGTTGACAAACAGGTGGAACTGGGGGGAAGCGCAATGGACCTGTGGAAGGGTGGGCGGTTCTTTACATACTTGTCTCATTACAATCCAATAATGACGAAAACCTTTTCTAGTTGGTAATAAGATATTTTTTCGTTTTACATTGTATTCCATACTGCACCGTGTAACTTTATTATATGAAAACAACTGTAAAGCGAAAAGAAATCGTATATCCTACTTCCTTGTCCAAGAATAGCCCTCGATCTGGCAAATAGTGCTGATACGCGCATGGAAACCCTTTATTCCTACCCAGTACACCAGAATGATAGCTCCGACTGAGAGGGCTCAGCAACAAGGCGATTTACCAGAAACGCCGGAGTCGAAACCTTTGGCTGCCCACCTCCAGGAGACGATAGGCAGCCTCAAGAATACTTCCGTCATAAAAAGACATGCGAGGGCGGCCCACGAGGCCTATAAGAGAGCAGCCTCGCTTTCTTTCTAATCCTAAAGCAAACTGCACTACCACCGATAACGATCCCTTACCCCACTACCTAGGAGATGAATTCACAAGCGGAAATATTTCAAAGCTTAAGGTCCGAATGGTGAGAGAACGGACGAGATGAGGGATGTTTAGATTAGTTCCGAGCAGACAAGAAATAAAAATCTAATTCTAGGATCAAAAAAACTCCTTCGTCAAGCAAAAGACATCCCTTCCCTCACCCTTTCAAAGAGATTTCTCCTGAGAATAAGATTTTTTCATGTGTTTTCTGTTGGTTTAACTTGATTTATTGCGTTTATTCCATTTCTCATATTTTTTTGTCTCGGTATGCTTTCTATGTCATGATTATGAAACTTATCATTAATTTCTTGCTTTGAAAGGGTTTTGTATGGTAATTTTGTTATCCTTTAATAACTCACTGTGTTTATATATATTTCCTACTATTTATTTTTTCTCTTGGATTTTGTAACTAAGTATGGGGAAGTGAAAACATAAAATAAACTAAGCTATGGTAAAACAAATCTCTTGCATATGGTCTGTTAAAAACGTTTCTAGCAGACAGAATCACTACTTGTGCTTTGCTTAGGTTCAAGTATATCATTGAGTAATAATTAGATACATCTTTTTTCAGTGAAGTTCTCAGAGATAACAACGTAGTAGAAGGTAAAATTTAATCAAAATTATTAATAATAACACCATTTACAAAGTACACATATTAACACACATAGTTGTTCCTGTTGACTTTATTAGGGCTTAAAACATAAACATAACTTCAAAGAAAGATATAAAGTATCATCAGGAAATGCTCTACGAATCCAAACACAACTATGGTAAGGGTCGGAATATGCTTATACAGCATCCAGTAACAAACGATTTAGCCCAAACGCTCTTTAACCTGTGTACTGGCACACAGCAGCAACTCTTACTAGATATGACATGGCCTCTCTAACACTCACTTTACCGGCATTCTTAATTAAGAATGCATAGGTGAAGTATTGCGTACAGCCAATTGTTGTGTGTTGGGGGTGTGCTGTGTGTGTGTGTGTGTGTGTGTGTGTGTGAGAGAGGAGAGGAGAGAGAGAGAAGAGAGAGAGAGAGAGGAGAGAAGAGAGGGGGAGAGAGAGGGAGAGATAGAGAGAGAGAGAGAGAGAAAGAGGAGGAGAGAGAGAGAGAAAGAGAGAGAGTGAGAAGAAGTGAGGAGAGAGAAGTAAAGAGGACAGGCAGAGACAGAAAGAGAGTTAGAGAGAGAGAGAATGGGGTTGGATGGAGGGGATGGGTAGGACTCTGTGGATCATGTTCTCCCATAAACCCTCAGTTAAAATCTCAACGGCATTGTCTTGACATTACACCAGCAATAAATAAAATTTATAATACTTATTAACTCCATTCTATGCGGATAATTTTAGTACGTTATAATATTATTATTTCCACGATTACGTAAACATGTTTTATTTCAATTAAAAGTACAAAAAAGTACTTAATTTTTTACATAAAACGGTAATACCCAATGAAACTTTAAAGAAAATGGAAACATACCGTTGTTAGCCATTGTCCAACCTGGAAGAATGTTTTTTCATGGCACCATTACCCTCCAGTAGGTGATTAATCAGGTTTCATGCAAGGTTTGTACCCGAAAACATGTCCTAACATTCCACTAGACCAGTGGTTCCCAAACTTTTTCAGCTTGTTACCCAATTTAACATGCCACATAAAGCTTCTTACCCCTTTCACAAAATGTTGTTATTATTGATATATATGGCTAAACGTGAACGTATACAGCCTCGCATACTCTGCTAATCCTAGCAAAACCATTGAAAACGTAAGAACCACACATACATTATATATAAAATTAATAATAGCTACAAATTCACAGTAACAGTGGGTAAATACTAACTATATACTGCACAGGGCAGTACACATACATACCCGCTATGTCTACTCGGCTTATGCTCACAGATAAACTGACAGTGGGAAATCGAAGGCTGCTCAGGAAGTGGGGGGGGGAGTGACGCGTACTGGACAGGTCGATCTGGCTATGCGTGACTTTTGTCCTGGAAAGCATACTTGTCCAAAATACTTTTGGGTTTCCACACACTTAGCTATATATTTCTTCTTTAGTAATACTGTATATTAGTTTTTGATGTTTATTGTTATTTGGTTTAACTTTATTACTTACTTATAATAGGTTTACTTTACAACTTTATATACTAAGACAAAGTTAACAATAACCCTCATACCGGGTACCGCATTGTTTTCTTGATTTTCAGAATTCATAACTTTTTTTCTGTCACCCCTCCATTACCCCCCCAAAAATGGTTAAATTACCCCAGGGGGTAATTTACCCCCAGTTTGGGAACCACTGCACTAGACCCTGTGAAAGCATCGATGATAAGCTCATAATTATTTTTATGAAGAATTAAGCTTGGGTCTTCCTCAAATAACCACAGCCATATTTCGTACAACCTGACTGACTGACTTTGGTCGCCCGGTGTTGTCCTGGTCCGGGTATTTTCCAGTTGTGTGAAAAATACCGGTTGTATTTTCATCTCAGAGGTGAAAATACTACTTAAAATACATGAAGTATAAGAAAATGGAACAGTATTTAGTAAATATTACGTTTCTCCTGGTTGGACACGAGAAGTAAAAAATATACGCACTTAGATAAATACGCACAGTAGATAAATAGAGCTTTCTCTGAATCATTAACAGTTAATCAAAATTCGTAAAATTATAAAAGTCTTGGCAAGAGTGTAATTAAAATATTTCTTATTAAATATTGTAGAAGATTCCTCGAATGCAGATCATTAATTCGAGTTCTAATGACCAGAGCTTTTTGGTAAGATGGGGAAGGAAGAAGGATGGGTAAGGAAGGAAATATTGGAAAAGGGTTGGAAGGGGGGAGAGGTAGGATATAAAAGGTAAGTGGCCCAACCACTTTGGTGTAATTTAAAAAGTGTATTGAAATGATAAGATATTCTGTAAGGGGTATTATACTAACCCATAGAGTCACATAAATATAATAGGTATATAAGTACATGACTCTGAATTGGTTGTAGTTATACAAGTTGCAAATTGGCTTGTTTTTTTTGTTTTTTTTTTTTTTCCGCGATTGCACAACAGATTTTATTCGACAAGAAAGGCAATTTTTCTGGCCAGTTTATGAGCCCGTGACAATAGCCTTCTTAATGGTGGTGTCACAATAGTCAATAGCATAATTTTACATTAGAAAGTTATTTAAGATGTCTCCCTTATTTGGGGGCGAGGATTTCAGTTTTACATAGAAGGGTTCTGGTGGTATCCAATCTTCTTCATCAGGTAATGGTTGCCTAAATTCGTTGGGTAGAGGGTAATCTCTTTATGAATAAACGACGAACCTCTGTGGGAAGAGTCATTCTTTGAGATCCTGTGAGGCGGAGTATGATGGTGTAATCGGTTGGTATTTATCACTTGTTTAGGTGTTCACTATCTGTCATGTATAGTCCTTGCATTGTATAAAGTTGTTTCTTTTTTAGGGTGTCAGGCGTACATTTACGCAGTAATATCTTGTGTGTGTGTAAATCTGCCATTTTAACTCTGTCTCTCCTTCTGGTATCAGTAATAAAGCGAGAGCTCTATTCTGGACCTTTGTAACCGTAGAATGTTGGTCTTTGTTGTTAATGACATTGGGACACAAGGGTATTCGATTATAGGTCTTATATCATTTTATTTACAAGATGTTTGTTTGACATGTGAGGGGCTTGATTGAATCGAAAGAGTCTGCTTAAGACCCGGCTTTGGCTGAGTTGATCTTTTTAGTTACATGAGATGTTGTGTGGAGCAGCCTTGTCTATTTCATATCCCAAAGATCTTGTATCGGGTTTCTAATGGCTACAGGTGTACCTCTGAGAGATACCCCTTTATTCTTCAATGGTTGATGCAAAACATCCTTTCGTGTAACAAGGACCTTTCAGGATTAGTCGTAATTCTCATTTTTCTCCCAATTAGATGATTCGACGAAGTTCAATATTCATTTTTTCTATGACCCTCTCATACTTGTGCTATTTCTGTTTACTGGAGTTGATGAGACGACATGAATAACATCATCGGCAACTGTGTCACAATTTGTGTCATTAAAACTTGGTTGAGGAAGGTCACTTCACTTAAATGTTAAACAGAAGTTGGGACTGAGAACATGAACCTTGTGGGACACAGCGTCGGTATAAAAGGTTCTGTTCGACTTGCCATTGTAAGGTGGGGGATGATTTTTCTTTGAGATTAAGAAATTATTAAATTACTCTGAGAAAAGTCCAGTTATGGTCTGGTAGGTCAATGATTTTCCGTGGATATCTTTTTTGTTTTCCCAGAATTTCTGAATAGGTTTTCCAGTCTTTTTATATCACTCGTAAGTTGGATAATCTTTCTCATAATACAATTTTTTGCCCTTCTTATCAGCTGGTTAGATTGACGAAGTACGTATGTTTGGTCTCGGGTTGTGACCTCCATTCTGTACTGTTTTGTCATATTGGTGTTTTGTATTTATGGATTTGAGAATGCTGGTGTTAGCCATAGGGACTGTTTCATCTTTTGCTGTCATCTGATTAGTTTTTTTAGGCATGCTTGTTATAGAGGTATTGGGTTCTTTTTTAGAAAATTAATTAATACATAAACCCATAAACCCTCAGTAAATCACAACGGCATTGCCTTGCACATTACACCAGCAATAAATAAATTTATATACGTTTATTAACTCCATTTCTATGCGTATAATTAAGTACTGTTATAAATAATATTATTTCACTATTTACGTTTACATTTTTATATAATTAAAATTACAAAAGTACATAATTTTACATAAAACGTTAATACACAATGAAAACTCTCAAGAACTTGAAAAACGCTGTCTAAAACCATTGTCCAACCAGAAGAAAGTTTTTTCATCACCATTCCCCTCCATAGGTGGATTAATCAGTTTCATGCAAGGTTTGAACCCGAAAACAGGTCCTACATTCCACTAACTCTGTGAAAGCATCGATGATAGCTCATAATTATTTTTAATGAAGAATTAAGCTTGGGTCATTCCTCAAATTACCACAGTCATAATGTTCGTACAACCTGGCGACTGACTTGGTCCCCCCGGGTTGTCCTGGTCCTGAGTATTTTCCAGTTGGTGAAAATACCCGTAGTATTTTCACTAGTGGTGAAAAATACTACTTAACAATACATGAAGCCTGAAGAAAGACTGTATATAGTAAATATACGTTTCTCTGGTTGAACACAGATTAAAAAATAACCGCATTAAAAAATATCGCACATAGTTAAATAGAGCTTTCTCTGAATCATTAACAGTAATCAAAATTCGTAAATTTATAAAAAAGTCGTGGCAAAGAGTGGTAATTAAAAATAATTCTATTAAATATTGAAGAAGATTCCTCGAATGCAGATCATGCATAGGTAGAATTTATTATAACCCTAATTTTATATACAAAATGTCCATAACCAACTAAATACTGAAGAGGTAGCAACATGGTGTTCAGTTCCTGGAACTATCAAATATGTAACACTCCCAAACTTACTCATATCGAAGCACATCTGCACGAATGTAATTATACATATATAACAATATATAACCGCTGAATTACAGAATAGTGAAAATATTTAAGAAACGTAAAGAAATTTTTAATAGGAACAAATAAGAAAAAACTAACACCAGACTGATAGTACCTTGATCTCAAAAATGTGCGGATAAGTCCTGTTATCCACCTTTTAGGATGTTCAATTCAGGCAATCAACATATGTGCATTTTGTGCGAACTGTTTTCTAGTGCGCTGCAGATTTAGCAAAGTTGTTAACACCACAGACTACCCGAGTTAATATGACAGGCACAACATGTCTCATTGCAAAAAAAAAATCCACAAAAAACTGTGAATTGAACAATTCCTAAACTGTAGAAAAGCAATGTCAGCTCACTTGAAAGACGAATATTACGCTTCCTTAACTCTCAGTACCTCATTCATGATGGACTTCCGGTGCTCATCCACCTAGATCACCCCGCGAACATACTCAACCCGCGTTTCTGCAGAAAGATTGGCCAATTATGCTGACAGAAAACGAAAGTCTAGTTTGCTGGGCTGGCCTGGATAAAAGTACCCTAAGTACCTGAAGAAGCTTCTTTAGTCTTGTCGTTCCCCACTCCAAATGAGTAAATTCATGTTTTCTGGCTAATCTTAAGTCACGCCTTCTCTCGATGTCCTCTGAGATGTAACTGACGAGTTAGCGTTTGTTAACTGATTTTATTCGAATTTGAATAGCTAGCTCT
This sequence comes from Cherax quadricarinatus, assembly GCF_026875155.1. Taxonomy (NCBI): domain Eukaryota; kingdom Metazoa; phylum Arthropoda; class Malacostraca; order Decapoda; family Parastacidae; genus Cherax; species Cherax quadricarinatus. The sequence goes on from NW_026503364.1 coordinate 8,113, forward strand.
CTAACTAATAGTACATTAAATCTAATCTTATTTTGTACAGTTGCTAACTGTGTGTTAAGGGCTCGTAAAGCTTATAAACTATGAAACGTTTCGTGGAATAGGTTTCCCAATATAGAAGCATAGAAAACAGCACGTATCTTGTTTATGCTTTCAAAAAGTGACATGGAACACCCTATAAAGTAAAGACTGGTTTCATTGATAGTTGTTGTTGTTGTAAATTTATTGAAAGAAAACATGAGAGTATAATACTATCACATTCACACAGAGAATTATAGCTTCCTAAAAGGTAAACAAGTTGATTTAGCGTCTGCACTTTCATGTTTATCAAATTTGCTAAGTTATTGTGAGAGAATTACAAAATTTGTGCCAAGAAAGAAATGGATGGGCAGATTGCATTTACCCTGACATTGAGAAAAGTTTTATAGGGTTCCCATGAAAAAATATTTGGAAACTAAAAAATAATTGATGGAGCTTAAAGATAAAATAATCACAATGGATGAAAGAACTTTAGAGGTGCTAGCGAAATCATTTTTTTGATAATTTTTGGTCCAAAATCACATGATTTTTTACAGTGTTTAAGCAGCATTTGAAACCAACACACTATAGTGACTTTTCCCTTAAAAAGGGACAGAAAAAAATAAATATGCCCTATTCTATAGGGCAAAAAAACACTCCTTTTTCTACAATATTGGTAAGATGTATATGATCAAGTTGGCATCAGATGAAAGATAAGGTCTAGATAATCATGGTACTAACCCCGTTTGAGCAAAATGTCAATAGATTGCATAATAAAAAATGTTGAATTTTATTATTTTTTAATTTTTTTTTTTTTTTTTTTTGAGGAGAGAAAAAAAATCACTAAAAACAAAGCGGTAAAAAATATCGCAAATCGCCTTTACATGCTAGTAGAACCATCATTACTCAATAATATGTGCAAAAATCGTTACACTCCTATAAACACTTTTCTCTAATAATGGAAAATATTGTCAATATCTTATTCCTAAGTTATACATATATTATGTTTTCTGTAAAAAAATCTACGGTCATGGCGCGCCACATTTCAGTAAGTTGCTCGCCTCAATACATGTTGACAGCCCTCGGGTGACTGGTTCTTATCTCTTTCCTGAATTTGAATGGATTTCCTCAGAGAAGTACAATGTAGTGTATTTAGAATGAAACAATCCTAAAAATCGTAATTTTTTAGGGGATAAAAAACACGAATTGCCATCATGTCTTTTTGATGACAGCATGAACAAAAAAAAATACATTTTTGGAAACACATACTTAGAAATATCATAGAAACAAGCTAATTACATCAACGTGCTGTCAGAATTATGCACTATTTTTCGATAGGAAAACATTTTTTCCATAATTTTTAAATTTTCCTTTTTTATCACTCCTAAAAAAATCGCACCCTCCTTTAAGAGGAAAATGCATACAGTTATAAAAGGAAAAATGACTAATAGTGATTCTAATATATATAAATGATTTACCAGAAGGAATAAGAAATGAACAAATATGTTTCCAGAGGCTACAAAAATGTAAGATTAATGATGACAAATCAATGTAAATCCTTACAACAGGAAACTGGATACTTTGAACACGTGGAATTTGTGTTGATAAATTCCATGTAATAGAAATGGCAGAAATGAAAGGAAGCCACCAGAAGAATATAGCCTGAAAGGCAAAAAGCAAGAAAATATGAGATAGAGAAAGGAATTTGGGAGTTATATCCGTGTTGCATTATTCCACACTGTCAAACTATGCAATGGTTTTCAAATATATGGAGAGCAAAATGTTTAAAGTTGAACATAATTTAATTAGACCAAATTGTAATTGCAGCGAATGTCTGTTCAGCACACCTTAGGAAATACACAAATAAGTTAAAAAAAAAACGTTTAAAGAAGGATTACATTTAAAGGCTGTCAAATTTGAGCAGTATGAACTATGATGAACAAATTAAAACATTAATGTTTCCAATGTTTATTGATAAGAGGTCGAGAGGAAACATGATACCAAATTACAAGATCTTTTAAAGATTTGATAAAAAAGATTTCCTTGTAGCTGCAACAAGGAAAACCCGTTTGAAATTGTGCAAAAAGCGGAAAGCAAAATTTTTCTGTGAATTAAAAAAAAAAAAATTTAAAAATTATATAGGAAAAAGATTATAAAGGGGAAACGACAGCATAAGCTTGCTCCTGCAGTTTTCAAGCACACGTGACACACTATATGTGATGCTTTGGCACCAAAGCTTAAAGCTTGTCCAACCTTTTCGTGTCACTGGGACGGTGCTTAAAAGCGATCGGCAGTAAAGCGCGGACAACGTTAAAAAAACATCACACAAACTAAGACGAGGTAACCAAAGGCAGTGAATGAGTGACGTCAAGATTTCTTTTCGAATGTAGCAGAGTTGGTGGGCGTAAGACTGGCGGTTTTGGTGTTGTCTGGAAAAATGCTTTAAACCCATTAATCGTGGAACAAGGGGTAATATCAAATTTATGAAATTTTGGAATAACATGCAGATGAAATAAATTGTTTGGGTCAACAGTTTGAGAGATTGGGATAATAAGTGTAGCGTCATCTACAATGAATTGCCGATCAAAATTTTTAGTTTGAGGAAGGGACTGTAGGAATCTAAGCTTCTGAAAGTACTTCCCCCAGGCGAAATTATGCTCACTAATGTAGTGCAATATGGTTGGTCTCTTTTTATATGTGTGTGCCTTTAGTCCTTGATGATCACTCTCCCTTTCCTTTGATAACAGGTTAGGCGAACTGCTGCGACCCGGGAAACAATAGGAGTAACTGTTAGGTGAAGTTTTTCTTGCTACAAAGGCATGTGTAAAGTATCCTGGGGTTTTCACACTCAACTAGGCAGTAACAAACGTGGTAAAAAAATCATAGAATAAATGCAATCATAGACCAAAAGGGAAGTTTCAAGCAGAAGTGGGGCCCTAAACACAGAGCACACGACTTCTATGCCATGACTAGATCCGCGACAGCACTCTTCTACACACACACACACACACACACACAAACATACACACACCTCCCTCCAGACCCCCCCAACTCCAAACCCCCCAAATACAGAGTTGGAGGGGAAATGAAGGTATGATACACCAAGTTTAAAGGTATAATGAATAAGGGGGCCCAAAAAAGACAAAAACCTCACTCAAGGAAAAGGATCTTGGTGTTTATTTAATACCAAATCACATCTCCCTAAGGCGCACACCAAGAAAATAACTGCTGCAGCATATGAGCGACTAGAGAACTTAAGAACAGCATTCCTAGATTCAGTAAGGAGTCGTTTTCCTGACCCTCTAAGCCCCCATATATCAGGCCTATATTGGACTATGCAGCTTCAGTTTGGAACTCTCACCTTGACAAACACGTCAGGAAACTAGAGAAAATGGAAAGGTTCGCAACGAAACTAGTCACGGAGTTAACGGGTGTGTCTTACGAGGAGAGGTTAAGAGAACTCGACCTGACGACAATGGAGGACAGGAGGGGACAGGGGAAGGACGTGATTAACGGGAAATATAAAATTCTGAGAGGAATCGACAAGGTGGACAGACAGGATGTTCCAGAGAACAAGAGGTCACAATTGGAAGTTGAAGGCTCAGATGAGTCACAGGAATGTTAGGAAGTATTTCTTCAGCCATAGTGTTGCCAGGAAGTGGAATAGTCTAGAAGGTGAGGTAGTGGTGAGAGGAACCATGCATAGCTTTAAGAAGAGGTATGATAAAGCTCGTGGAGCAGGGAAGTAGACATAGGGAGCGATCAGTGAAGAGGCGAGGCCAGGAACTATGAATCGATCTGCAACACCCAATTAGTTGAGTACAATTAGGCGAGTATAAAACACACACACCAACACACACACAAAACACCCACAACACACACCCCACACACACCACACACCACACACACCACACACAAAACCACACACACACACACACACACACCCCACACACGCCCAAATTCCAGATGGCTAAAAGAAAAATGGAGTCATGGGCATGATATTTAAAGTCAGAAAAATATGAATGTATAAATAAGGAAAAAATTTGTCAGAATCTGCAACACACACAAAAAAAAAAAAAAGACGCCACAGTTATACACAGGGAATAAATAGATCCTAAAGGATAAAGCGAAAAAAAATCGTTTAAAGTAGTGATTTAAAGATTTCTGTGGTATTATTTAAGAACACTGAACCTTAACGGAAACCGGTAGGGTGATGTGGAAGTTTTAGGTGGAAGGTGCAAATCACAAACCGTGACTGGAAAATACACAAAAAACCCGCACATAGGGGGAGACGAGCTTCACCACGTTTTGGTCCGTTTGGACCTTTACAAAATCACACTGACTTTTTAAAGGGCCCCAAATTGGCAAAAAAGCCGTCGAAGCTCCTTTCCTATGTGCGGGTTGTGTAAGGTGGAAGGGTGCAACCACACAGAAAATAAAAAAAAACTGAGGGTAAATTTGAGTAAAATTGAAAATGTAATGGACAAGAGGTGAAAGTGAAAGTAACAACCCAAAAGAAAGTGTAAGGGGAAACACAGGTGAAGGTGAGCACCCGGGGAACGTGAAAAGAGCGAAGGGGCACGAACTCAATAGCTGGAAAAGG
>NW_026503366.1:0-19397 GCF_026875155.1 Cherax quadricarinatus
GCAGCCAGCCTCCCCCCCATCAGTGTGGTGAGTGTTTTTTTTTGTTATTATTTGTATTAACATATTTAAAAATAATAAAAACCCTTCATGACGCTTTTGGAAAAGCATTGGGAAAAGGAATTAGACGGGACTAGTGTTTATCTTGAACACAGCAAAAAATGAACATTTTCCTATTGCTTAAAAAAATAAAAAAAAATAATAATAATAATAATAATAATATAATAATAAAAAATAATAAAACTTTAAAAAATGAAGAAAAAAAAGTACAAAAATACGGGGGATGGTTGACACATCTCAGTGTGCTTTGTTTATGCTGGAGTGAACATTAGCCCCCCTGTTTCCCAAACATTTCAAAATAATTCAGGGTTGGGGCAGTGGTATTTAATAACATATTGTTAAAAATATAATGTACATTTATTATAATAACATTTTATTTATTAACAGGTATGTTTTTAATAACAATTGTTATAAACAATAATAGAAACATTTTATTAATAACAATTTATTATTAACTGTATGTTTTTAAAAAACTTTGCCTCAATACTGCCTCTCCCACCCCAGTCACACTCAATCTACAAGCCCCCAAACACAATGAATTTTTGTGAAATTTTTGAGAGCAGAGAGACTAAGTTCACTCCAGCATAAACAAAGTCACACGACGATGTTAACCACCCCCTCGTATTTTTGTCAATTTCCTTCTTCAATTTTTCATATTTATTATTATTATTATTATTTATTATTTTTTTAAAATTGTTTTTATTGCTGTAGCAGAATTTTTAAAATTTCTTTGCAGTTTTTCAAGAGTAAAACTGATGTCACCGTCTAATCCTGTCCGAATACCATTCCAATTGCAGTCATGAATGGGTTTTACATTATTTATACTATAGTTTAATAGCAAATAATAAACAAACAAAACACTCACCACACTGAGGGTGGGAGGGCGGGCTGCCAGTTGCGGGGGTGCAGGGAGGGTAGTGGGGGAACTCGAGGTGGCGGGAAAACTTAAATTGATTTGCAGCGGGGAATTTGGGGGGCGGGGGAATTTGCGGTTGGGAATTCGCGAATGTGTGAAGCCCGTAAAATTTAAAAAACGGAATTTTGAGGGAGACTGATAGTTTATCTGGTATAAAGTACCACCCATAGTTTTACAGATAGGGCCCTTTACTACCCCTAGGGACCATTTTGTGTGACGCACGAGATCGATGTGTGCGCGAGTATCGTAACTCTCTCAGTCCATGCATGGGTCTACCAGGCAAGCACGGCAGGTTGGGCTCCCTTACCACAGTCTGAAATATTAGTGTTCCATCCACAAGTGTGTTGATCTACACCCATCTATCCCAAAAAGAACCCCAATGACAAATGGTGACAGCGGTGTGGGCATAAATTGATATTACCCAAAAAAGGAGATAAATTCTCCCCAATACGGACATTTTGGTGGCAGTGGCCAACATAGCCAAGGCTCCCCGGCAAGCTCTCCCAGCCCCCTTGCATATTCCCCGGTCAGTCTCCGTATTAGTGTTTATCTTGCTTTTTGCATTACCTCCGAGGGGTTGACCCGGGTTTGCAAAGTAACCCAAAAGCCATTTAAACCCCAGTCTGTGGTGGGGGAGTCACCCAAACCCCAGTCTACCCAGCCTTTAACCAACCACCCTTTGCCTGCCAAGCCAGTTTTCCCCCCCCTGTGTGTCATCTTTAAAACAAGTTATCAACCCATCCCTGGTGAAGGGTTAAGCCAAAACCCGGCCCCAGCCAAACCCGTGTCCCAAATAAACCCCGTGGGGTTTTTTCTTGTTTGTTTTCCGCGGGCCCCGTTTTTTCATCCCGGGTGTTTTTTTATTTTGGATTTTTTTTGGCCCCCTTGTCTTTCCAAAATTTTGCCCCATTGGGGCTTACCCCGTATCCCATACCAGTCACCCGGGGTTGTGTCACCCCCGCGCTGCTTCAACCACCCCCTCACCCACTACCACTGTTTTTGACCCTTTTTTACGGGTTTTTAGCATCATATTTTAGGACCATAGGGGGTCAAGACCAAGAGTGTTCCTTTGTCAGATGCCCATATAAAAGCCTCCTGTGAGAGCCATCGTCGATTTTAAATGCAAAATTTTTTAGGCGTCACGTGGGGGTAGGAAACCCCCCAGCCACGAGATCCACCCTACCATCCACCTCATTCTACAACATCGTCGTGTTAACGAATAAAATTTTTTTTATAGAGACATTTGTGAGTTTTTGAGCATTTTTTTTTTGGTTTCCAGTGATTTCTTAGTGACATTCAGTGACTCTGATTGACTCATGCTCTTATATACTGCTTGCAATATTTTTTTTTTCCCTCTTTTTTTTAGTGTTAATTTTCGTGCTTTATTTTTGCGTTGGTTTTACTTCTTTTTATATATATACTTGAAGTAAGTATTTAATGTTTTTTTTCCTTTTTGTGTGCAAAATATAAGAAATAAAACTTGTGTTTACACTTCACAATTACTTGTTTTCACAGTAATGCGGAAGTACGTATGTCCCATTAACCCCTAAATGGTCCAACAGACTACGTTCAAAATGTTGCTACAAAAAGTAAAATACATTTTTTTTTTTAAAATTTTTTAATTTTAAAAAAAAAAAGAGAAAATCAAAGTTTTTTTTTTCACATTTTCAAAAGTTAAAAAACAAAAAGATCTACTTTTTTTTTTCATACTTTCAAAAGTTGAAAAAAGTAATATATTTGGACCCTTTACGGGTTAAAGAAAGCATCACAACAGACAACTTATACTGGAGTTCTGCAGGGAAGTGTCCCTTTGGGCCCTTCCCCTTCCCCAAAATTATCAAGATCTTCCCAAAAATATCCCAAACCTGAACCCCTTTTCTTTTCTGAACCCGAATTTTCATCTCTCCCCTATCTTGCCCCCCAACACCATTTTTAACGAGGGGTGATCAAAAAAAACGACTTTGGGTGACAGCCCAAAAAACTTCCTTAACACTGACAAAAACCCACTACGTGGACCCCCGCATACTGGGGCATTGCTAACGTACAATCCACATACCGGGGCGCTTTGATCGTAAAATTTTGCCTCGCATCCCCCCAAAAACCCGCTCACCGCCCTTCGTCCGAGACGCGTCCAATGTTCGGGCCCGGCCCGCCTATATGTTCCGCCAGTGGGATTGTTTACCAGCCAGCCTCCGCGGTAAATCCCAAACTTCAATCGGAAAATTCATATTATTACAGTGTTTTTCGGCTTTTTCTGGAAAATAAGTGACCATGGGCCCCAAGAAAAACTTTAGTTCCAAACCCCCAGCAATAAGGGTTAGAATTCCCAAAGAGATGAAGAAGAGATCATTGATAAGTATGAAAGTGGAGTGCACGCCGACCTGGTAGGTTGTCAAGAAACCCAAATCAACCATCTTACTTTTGGGGGGCAAAAGAAAGGCAATCAAGGAAGCTTTCTTGCCCAAAGGTTTTAACTGTTTTTCGAAAAAGAGATCGCAAGGATGGAAGAGTTGAGAGACCTTTTTTTGGGGTGGATAAATGAAAAACAGTTAGCAGGAGATAGCGTTTCTCAACGATCATAAGCAAAAAGGTAGGGTTGCATGAGGTTTAATTAAAAAAAAAAGGCCCGCAATATGATGTGAGTGAATTTAAGGCCGCAAAGTTGGTTTTAGAGATTTTAAGAAGCGTAGTGGCATACAATGTGATAAGGCATGGGGGCCCCATTGGGAAACCAAAAAGCGGCTGAAAAATAGTGAGGAATTCAAGGAAAATACATAGACAGTGAAGGATGAAAATGAACAAGTGTTTAATTGTGATGAAAAAGGCCTGTTTTGGAAGAAAATGCCAAGGGACCTACATTACTCAGGAGGGAAAAGCACTCCCCGGACATAAACCCATAAAGACAGGCTTACTTTGTTGATGGTTCAAAGGTACTGGTGTTTTCAAAATGAAGCCCTTTTTGTGTATCACTCTGAAACTCCCAACCTTTAGGCAAAAAATGTCCTCAAAGGGAAAAATTTTTGTGTGTGTGGAGGGCAAACAGTAAGGCATGGGGGCACTAGGGATTTTTCTATGACTGGTTAAACCTGCATTTGCCCCCAATGTGAAAAATTTCCTAACTGAAAAGAAATTTGAAATTTTAAATTCCTCCTGGGGTTAGATATCCCCCGGTCATCTACAGATGTGGGGAGTGACTTTATGGGGCATGAAATTTAAGGGGAAGTTTTTTCCCCCTAATACATCCTCTCCTGCAGCCCATGGACCACAGGTTATTGCAAATTCAAAAAACTGTACACAAAAACTCGTTTTAAAGGTGCTTTGTGTGACCTCAAAATCAATGACTTAAGAGACTTTTGGGGAGATCACTTTAATTCCTCAATTTTATAAAACCCTTTGGGGAAGGCTTGGGAGGGAGTGACTAAGAAGACCTTGAACTTGCTTGGAAGAAACTGTGGCCAATGTGTAGACAAAAGGGGGATTTTGAAGGTTTGAGGCAAACCCCCTAGAGGAGTATCCAGTTGAGGAATCAATTGGGGCTTTGGGGAAGCCCTTTGGGGGTTGGGGGTTTAGGGGGGAGGTGTGAAGATTGGGTGGAGGAACAATAAAGAACAAACCACTGATGAGCTGATAGATAAACTTCACAGCAAGAGGCAACCCTGGGAAAAACGGGTTCAAAGGAGGGGAGAGAAAAATTTGAAGGAATTCCCTATACAAGATTAAGGAAATCTGGAAATGTGGCTAAAAGTGCAAACCTTTATGGAAAAAACACCCTCCACAGCTTGCAAGCCGTGCGGTGACTATTCACTGACAATGTTGTAAAACCCCTTTAGGGAAGTCATAAAGGAACGAGAGGTACAGGCCATATGGACAAAATGTTGTCAAAGAAGCCCGGGGACTCGAAGCTGGTCCTAGTGCAAAAAAAGAAGAAGGGAAGTAACCCCAAAAAGGACTCGACACCTCAAGTCTAAATGGAAAGGGGGTTTCCCCCTTCAAAAACACTAACACCTTCCCCCTCCTCCCACCCCACCAATATCACCAGTCTTCAATAAAAGAAAGGTCATGTACTGTGCATCCCTTTTTCAGTTTGTGTGTTTTAAAAATTTAACATTTTGGGGTAAAATTTTTTTTTTTCATACTTTGGGTGTCTTCACGGTTTAAATTTTGTTTTCCATTTTTTCTTAGGGGGAAAATTCATTCGCTACCGAACATTTCGATAACAGCAGCCTCTTGCAGGATTAAGGTCGCTTTTTGCGGGGGTCCATGTATTTATGTTTTGTAGCGAGCAGGGGTTGCGAAAAAAACATTAAATCGACAACCTCTAATTGCCAGACATAATAGGGGAAATCCCAGGCCTATACCCCAAACAACCTGAATTTCCCGCACCCATATCAACACATAACCAAAAAATATCCCAAAAATTGGGTTCCCCTCCAAGATACGTACAGTACCGCAAAATGCCCTTTTCCCCCTTACCACTCACTTATTTTTTCCCTACCCACCCATTATCTGTGCTTGGGGATCAAAATGCGCAACAACCTAAAGCAAAAATAACCCAAAAAAAAAGCCGCAACTCCCCCCCCCCCTGTTCAAGACTAAAATTTCTCCTGTTCAGACATCCACACTTTATGTGAATCACATTACGGGCCTTAAAAACCAATATTAAACCTTTACCTAAAATGCTTTCTTAAAAGTTGTGGGAGAACCCACAGATAACACTAGACACAAAAATCCAGACATTTTTCCGTGTTGACTAAACCTTTACAAAAATTTTAATGTATGTCAAAGGGCCCAAATCTGGAAAACCCCCCCCTGAAAAAATCTAGAACTGCGAAATTCATACCTTCAAAAATACCATTGAAAAAAAACTTACTCCCCGATACACCCCGTCAACTTTCTACCAAAAACCACCTGGGGTTTAAAACTTTCACTCATCACCCCTTTGCCATAAACGAAATATCAATCCAAACTTAAAATAATGAATCCCAACCAGTCATAAGGGTTCCTGTGATACTCCAATACTGAAACAGACCGGACAAAAAAAAAAGCATTCACATTTCTAAACTCACAAATAGTATTTTGTCATTAGCCATAATACCACTTTCCTCATAATTGTAATATTTAAATTTTAAAAATTTAAAACCCAAAATCTGCCCCAAATGCCCCAGCCCTGCTAGGTTTCAGTGGTACACTCTGAATTATTATTTTATACATGTAAACCAACAAAAACCAAATTCTGAAAAAATCAGATTGTAACCCTTATAGAAATAAACTTTAAATTTTAATTTAAAGAAATTTCAGAAATTTATTCCTTATATTTGCATAAAACTCAGTGTTGTCTGTTTATTTTTTCTCCAGCTTTTGTGTTTCTTGATGTTTTTTTTTTTCATTTATTTGCCCTTTTTATTTTTTTTTTTCTGTGTTAAACATTCTTGTGTTAATTCTTTTATTTAACCAGTGTCTAATTTCTTATCTCCCAGACAATGTCCCATTTTTTTGTTGAAGAAAGACAATTTTTTCCCAAATTTTTTTCATACCTAAAAGTTTCATTGAAAGAAAATTTGTATTGTTTTATATTGATATTTTTAGTGTTCGCATCACTAAGTGTTAAAACCCTTTTTTGTTCTGTGTTTTTTTATATATTATTTTTAATTTCATTGAAAAAATTCACTCTTTTGTGCAATTTTTAAGTTCTTCTTTTTAAAATAAATCATTCTTTTTTTTGTTCAGTAAGTGTTTGCTTAAGCGCAATTAGAGTTTAAAATGTTCCCTCAGTTCATTCCCTTTATTTTTTTTTCTTGTAACTTTTTTTCTTGTGCGGTAATTTTTTTTTATTTTTGCAACATTGACTCATTTTACAATTAATTCTTGTGTAACCATTGTGTTGCCATTAAAATCTTTTTTTACAGAAATTTTACGTAGTGTTGTGCAGTACTTTTGATTAGAATTGTTATTTGCAATATTGCTACAGTTTATTTCAGGCTGCAATATTCTGTGATTTCAGTTTTACAATTTTTTGTGCTACTATTTTGTTCTTGTCGTGTTCACTTAATCTTTTTTATTTAGAATTCTTTCCCATGTTTGTTTTAATTTTGCACAAGCTTTTATTGAGTCCATTTTAACATTTTGAATGATTTATTCATATTATTGTTGAATTTCCTTATGAGTTGAGAGTATAAGACAACTCACTGTGCCATTAATTTCAAATTTAAAGTAAAATTGAGTAAATTTGATTTGAGTAAAGTCCCAATTTCTCTAGATTTTCCAAAGTGTGGTTATTCAGTGAGTATTTTCTTATGAGTGGGTGAGTTTTCTTGCATACAGTGTGACTTATTTTTTAAATAAGTAATTTTCTGCCAATTTAGCTTACTGTGATCAAAATTCTCATTTATTTTCTTGCCTTATGCCCTGAGTAAGCTCCTGAGAAGATGTCCCAGTCACTTTTGGAATGTTCATTAGTGTATCATGCCAGTCAAAAGTCAATTGAAATCAGTCCCAATACCAGTATTCCCTTACTGCCTTGAAGACAATACTAGCCCGTGAGCAATGTGTTGTTCTCACAGCTTGTATCTGAGATTTGTTAAAGTGCTGCGAAATGTGAGTTCGATTAAGTTCTATAGATCCGTGAATTACTTAATAACGTACCCGAGCGGAGCGCCAGCACTAGTAATACTGTCACTCCTGTCTGGATCCAGCCACAATATCGTGCAGCAGGGATAGTGTACAGTTACCTTGGGTTCAAAAGGAACTCAGACAACCCTGGGTGATGAGACTACTATCCCTGTTGATGGCGATTGTTCAAGTAGCGTTCCTTCCCAGGGGATGCTTTGAGAAGAAACTTTACTTGCAAGGAGTTATTGCCATCTCTTGCTGATGCCACCAAGCTGTTGCAGGAACGAGTTTTCTGTGGCTTGAGTATCACTTGAGTGTCTGTTGTAGTCCCTTGTGTTCCAGATGGGTGATGCCATCTCGTTGTCAGTAATTCGTGCATGTAGAAGTTGTTCGCGAGAAACTTTCCCATGTTGTTAACGTTTGTAAAGTGTAGTTTCTTTATAGTTGAGATCTGTGTCACTGTGCGAGACTCAGGATTGATATAAGTTTGATGAACTATGTTCAGTTCTTTTCCTGTGCTTGCAGTGAGAGTGAATAAAACAGTTAAGGGGGGATTCCGTTCTCCCTTGCTCATATGCTTGTTTTGCGTTACTTTTCAACCGGGGAGAGTATCCACTTCCACTAAGTTTGTTCATACCTCCAGTAAGAAAGAACAGATCCATGTGGGTCATGGTGTGATTTAATTCCTGCTCCAAGAAAGATTTCTTTCCTGACTGTGAAGCCACCAGTCGAGACGCACATTAGTGGCTTTGTAATGAGTCAAGAATTACAGTATCCGAACAGGCCGGTTGGGTACTCAAGCAGAAAAGTCTAAAGTTGTAATTCCACAGTCACTAGTGAATGTAGCTCTACAGCTAGTTCATGATTGCAACCAGGTGTTGCACACTGGTATGGATCGTTCTGTGACAAAGCCAGCATTGAAATACTTTTGGCCATGTATGGCAACTGAATTTCTGGTATATGTAAGAAATGTAGTGTCTGTATGCAGCATAATGGGAAAATATCAATGGGTCTAATCCAATCCAGGTGTATCCAACCACTAGGGAACTGTGGGAAAGAGTGCGCTAGATAAAATTTTTAATCCAATATTAAATGTTCCCTCCAAGGCAACAAACATCTGTGTGCTATGGAAATAAATGGTATCACAATACAGACACAGTGGAAATATAAACACATATGCCGTATAAATGTGATCGTAAGTGACAACGTTACACCACACAGTGGGCTTTTTCAAGTCACACACAGATCTGTGTTGTGACTGAGATCTGTGTGTGACTTGAAAACAGCCCACTGTGTGGGTTTTGAACGTTTTGAGTTTCAATAAAGGATCACATTATACTGAATATGTGGTTTTATATTTCCATCTGAGTGTTTGGCGATAGACATTTACCAGATATGTGAGTTAGTTCCTATTGCAGATAAGACTGCCTGGAGACAGTAGCTAAAGCGTTTACCCTTTGGATCTGACGAGGCCAATCCTGAAAGTTGCTCCTGGGGTCGCAAAATATTCGAAAAAAAAAAAAAAATTATCTTTTTTATGAAACGATAAGAGAATCTTTTCCCGACTGTAAGACACTCAAAAAACGAAATTTGATGGAAAAAACTTGACGGACATTGACGCTCGCGTGGTTAGCGGCCTACGGCGATATTTAACAATCGGCAATATTTCGCCCACTTCGAGCCTATTTTCGGCAATTCGTTATTCCAGTCAACCAAACTCATAACTATTTCTATCAGCACTCTATTTTTACTCACGATGAGCACAAGAAACTGCCCATTTACCGATTTCACTACCCAATACATGGTCAGAAATTTGCAATTTGGCCAATTTCACGAAAAATTAAAAAATACGACAAAAAAAAATTTTCAAAAAATAAGGTCCAGAAATGAACAATGCAGACATTCTGGTCTAAAATAAGGAAATTCTTTGTTCATCAGTCATTCCTTTTGTCTCTAGGTCCCTGTGATTATTACTCTTGCTTTTTATTTTTGAAAAACTTTTATTCCAACCAAAAAATAGAAGATTTATGTTATGCAGACTACTGCAATACTGTAATAATTGTAAAAAAATTACATCCACCAATTCATGGACTGCGTATTAGGAATGGCTATTTGGACATTTATTGGACAATGACATCATTTGTTACTTTTGAAACATCGGCAAAATCCACATTTTCCTGTACTTTGTGACTCCATCTTCCAGGTTCTTTTTATAGTAAAATTAATCTCAAAAAGCACCTCCATTTCTATAATATAGTTTCATTCTATCAAATGAGTCATGAAAACGAGAATACAACACATATACTATACGAATAGACACAAAGTCGCATTTTAATTAAAAAAAACGGTCGCGTTTTTTTTTCTCATTATGCACTGCGGTGATCAGGAAATTTTTTATGTGGTGCACACTGATCACACAGACCCATTCTCTCACATGTGGGCCCCTACTGCTATTTCTCCTGTCCTGATTTGAAGCCGAGAATTTATGAGTATATATACGTCAAAACACGGTACCTCACAAACGTATATATACAGGCCACGACAGTCAAAGGTTAAAGTACACATTATCTGCGGCATACCACCAAAAGTCTTAGTAAACACTAAAACTGGAGGTGACTTCTGTGTCATGAGATTCTTGAAAATTTGTGTACCTTGTACAAGATCTCTAAAATCCACCATGTTCCTCATCATCCTGCCAGCAATGGGTTAGTTTGAATGAAACCAATAGAAAGTACTTTGAAGTCTTTGAGGCCACTATCAACCCCAAAAGTGAATTGGGGATGAAGTTATACAGATGATCAATGTGCCATAAATTTTATCTGCATACAATGTTTCCATAGGTGACACTCCACATTCATGCATTGTATGGTGTTAGATCAAGCGTTTACCCAATGAGTTGTTATAGTCACTCCGAACCCCAATTACAACCTGATGATTTTCATAGCAACTCGTACAACTAGCTCGAGTATTTTTTAGAGAATCCGTGAAACACTTCATAAATCAACAGCAGAATTTATAAAGTAACTAATAGCAGTGCTAAGCCGAAAAAGTTAAAAGTGGGTTCGAGTGTAATGCTGATAATTTCAAACAACACATCCCTATGGCCTAAGCTCGATCAACAGTTTGTTGGCCCTTATCGAGTTTGTTAAACATATCACTGGCAATAAGTATCAGTTAGAGAAATTAGTACGTACTTGTCAGTACAAAGAATCGCATTTTAGTCAACATGAAATTAGCATGTGAATGTGACAGTCGCCGACAATCCCCTCTTGACTCTGTACCCTCTACCTCTATACTCAGCCAGATAATCAACTGAATGTCACTATATTCTTTGCATACTCAACAAGCTAAGAGAAAACCACAAGTATCTTTTGTAGATCGCTGTTAAGATCGGCCCTCAGTCAAGGGCTTGTGATAGCCATGCAGATTCGATCCACCCCAAGATGGAAAACAATTCTGCATATGTACATCTTACCCTTCGCCAGAGTTGGGTTTAAATGTAACTAGCCTGTATAATACGATGTCTGGATGAATGAAATTGCCAATGTGATGTCTTTTTATAGTGTCAGTCTGTTCAGACAATATTTTTTTTTTGTGTTCACGTTCCCTCCCATTCTGAGGATCTATCAGTATGATCTGTGATGCCAGATTTGCCTTGCTGATTAAATACTTTCACTTTGTAAATATATTTATTCTTCCTCAGAATCCGTTTAGAGTGCTGGAATAGATATCGCATCGATCAATTCATCTTATATGATTTTTGTACTTATAATTTGTAATACATTACGTTGAAAATTCATTTGTTAACATCCATTATGATCCATCCATAAGTTCCTAAAGTTATATTGTCTCTGTTATTGTTTAGAATCAGCCCAGAAACACCTGCTTGTTCAGGCTATAGCATAGTAGTGTATGTGAGACGACATACATAACCAGGCCCGAGCTGCAGCACTTATGTAGCAGATCCCCTACAAGTGTTATATAGTTTATCTAAGTATCATAGTACCATCCATATGAAATATAGATATGACCTCTTACTCTAGGCCTAGGGACCAGTTTGGTGTGACGTCACGAGGATGCGCATGTTGAGTGCGCGAGTACCTCTGTAATCTCTCAGTTCCAGCATAGGTTTCCCAGGCAAGCATGGCAGGTTGGCTCCTTACCCAGTATGTCAATATATAGTGTTACATCCAACAGTGTGTTCATCTTCAACTATCTCATACTCCTTTCGAACCCCATGACCTACGTGTGCCATCGCAATTATTCCACTGGGAGGATTACATTCGGGCGACCATCCGGGGTATAACAGGAACAGTGAAAAATGAGATGATATTGTTGCAATTGGGATGGAAATGGAAATGTGCATGAGGTGTTAGTGGGTGTGGGGGCTGGTGCGTCACCGACGAGGCACCAGCAGTGGGCATGCTTGCCACAGCTGCCACCATGCCGCTGCCTCTGCTATCTAACTAACAAACGGCACCATACCACCACCCACCACACAGCCTCCCACCACAACCACCTGTATATCCCAGTACCCACCAGTAGACAGCCCGGGGATTGGCCAGGAAATGCAATTTTGTTTTCCCAATCCCCTCACTTTGATTTTCTAAAGTGGAATACGGCCATCTTGTCCTTGGGAACAATGCATGAGAACTGGAATGTTTGGAGTTAATCTTTGCCGAACCCTGATTGCCATAATGTCCGTGGAAAAGCAATAGATACTTGAGTACACCATGGCAAACACATACTCTTCCCCAAATTCACGCCTACACAGCGGAAGGAGACAAACTGTGGCTGAGATGTATCTTTTCTTTGCACAAATACATGTCTTATGACTTGTGTATAAGCACATTGTGTAATCAAACTGGTCCACAGACGCCAGATTGCAACAGGTTTCAGTGATTTAATAGGAGTGAATCGATTTGTGCTACTATTAATATGCTTCAACTTCTCAGACAAAAACCAGACCTGACAGAAATAACAGGTTAAATAAGTTAGTGAATGTGTTCATGAATCTGAAACAGAAATTTCAATATGTACATACTTTTATCTCTTCGGGAAGCTTAAGTGTTATTATGAGTCATTGATTCTGTCAAAGACGACTCTATTCAAAGCCATACATACCAAGCAAGAGGAAGCGCTTTGTATAAAGTTATTTGTGCTTTGTAATTGTTTCCCAGTGGTCTGTCTTGGATTAATTGTGTTACACTGGAAGTAATACATTGCGAGTATACCAGGAAGCTTTGGGTATCTCCGGTGATGCGGTTTATGAACAATGATGGAACCATATTCTTGCTAAGGGACATATGTTATATACTGACAACTGGTATACAAGCCCCTTACTCAGTGATTTATTGCGATGGGAACATGACGATTGTGCCACAATGTGTGCAAATCGTATTACATGCATACCCAGGTCAACACTGGCAAACTCGGTAGAGGTGAGGTGCAAGCCTTTGCTGCCAATGACATGGCATTTCGGTTGATGACAAATGTGCTACAGTGGACCCCAGTATCGACTGCATTATATCGCACAAATTTGCCTCTGTATCCGATCGAAAACCCGTATTCGATTGTATGATTGTCCGAGACGTGATCCACATTAGGCCTGAACTGCAACGTGTGTGCAGAGTTTACAAGAGATAATAGCAAAGTCAAAAGTGGAGTGCGTGTGTCAGAGCTGGGCAGGTTGTACAGTGGGACCCCCGGTATTCGATGGCATCGTATTCAATAAATCGGTATTCGATGCATTATATCGCAAAAATTATCATCGTATTCGTTTGAAAAACCCAGTATTCATACGATTTGTACGAGACCTGTCCACATGAGGCTGAACTGCCTTGTGTGCCAGTGATTACAAGCCAGCAGTGTGGGCGCATCTATGGATACATTCAGGTTACATTCCCAATAATTATCCTATTATCACCGTGTTTGGTGCTTGTTTCTGCAAAATAGTCACCATGGGCCCCAAGAAAGCTTCTAGTGCCAACCCTGTGGTAAAAAGGGTTGAGAATTATGTATGGAATTAAGAAAGATTTTGAAGGGTTTGGGGCTAACTGAGAAGCCTATACCAGTTGTCGAATACATTGTGCATACTTCAAAAATTAAGGAAATTGTAGTGCACAGTGGGTTGAGTGCACCCTTTATGGATGAAAATCACCCTAACACAGCTATTACAATGACAATGTTGTGGCCCCCATTTTAGACAAATAGTAACGGAAGGGAGGTACAGAGCTCTATGGTCTGATTTGTTGTGTGACAGAGGTCAGTGACTCTCAAGTGTCCCTAGTGCATTAAAAGAAGAAAGGAAGTAAACCCTGGAAAAAGGAAGTAAGGAGAAGAATAAGTTCAGTGGAAAAAGAGAGATGGGGACCTTGCTTACCTCAAGTCCTAATGGAAGGGGATTCCCTCTATACACTAACACCTCCCCTCTTCATCCCTTCAATCATCCCAGATTTCATTAACCCTTTCAGGGTTCCATCCCATAGATTACGGCTTTCCGGTGAGTGTCCAAAAGTAGTTCTACGCCATGAAGCTCAGCTCACTCTGATAAATGTGATTGTACATTTGGGCCTAAATATGAGAGAATAACATCAATGTGGTATGGGTGCACCACTACAACAGATCTGCTGCCACTGTGTATAATGGAGAAAAAAAACTGAAATCATGATTTTTCACCTTTAAACAGCGACGTTGCAGTGTTTGTTTCGTATGTTTTTATAGTTGTATTTGCGATTTCTTGGTCTCATTGATAGAATGGAAGATATATTCCCGCAAATCGAGAGATTTAGATTGTTTTAGCCTGGAAATGGCATGAAACTGAGCTCAAAGTTGCGGAATTGTTAAAATTTTTGGCGGATATTCAAGAGTAAACAACCGGACCTCAACATCTAAAACACGTCAGCTGGTGGGACTATAATAATTCCCATAATATGGGATGATATTTATACAATTATACAGTATTGCATAACAGTAAATCTGCTATTTTTTGGATGTGATCAAAATTCCTATGTGACTACACAAATCCAAAATGGAATTTATTTGTTAAAGCCTCAATGTAACTAATGACAACAGATGAAATGTTAGTTTCGTCTCAGGAATACCTACATTGTTTATTCTAGGAGCTATTTTTGAAATTGGAAAATATTTGAACTTTGAGTTAAATGGCCAAATTAACAATGTCCTGATCACTTTATTTTGTAGTTGAAACAGTTGATTTGGCGTTTCTAGAGCTCAATCTATAGAATAGCATTAATACTAGTGAAATAAGCTAGAATTTGGTTGATTGGAATAATGTAATTGGCTAAAATGGGAGTCAAGTCGGCAAAATCGCGACTCGTAACTATCACGCTGACACATCAAAATTCGCGTGAGCATAATTTCGTCAATTTTCCTCCAAATTTCGTACTTTATGTTTTATTACCTTACAAAAAGATTCTCGCATTTCATAAGAAAAAATAAAATTTTTTTTTTTGAAAATTCTTGGACACTGGTGCGTGACTTCAGATATTGGCTTGGACCCTTAAAGGGATTAAAGGTACGTGACTAATATTATACTTGTTATTGTTAAATATTCTATTGCTTTAAACTTAATATTTCATTTAGTAAATTTTTTTTTTTTATTACTTTTGGGTGTCTTGCATGGATTAATTTGATTTTCATTTTTCTTATGAGGAAATTGATTCGGTTCTTCGATATTATCGGTACGCGATGAGCTTCAGGACGGATTATATCAAATACCGGGGGTCACTGTATAAGTAACCCAATCAACCATCTCTACTATAGTGGACCAGAAAACCAGCAGTCAAGGAAGCTGTTCTTGCAAAGCTGCAGACTTGTGATTACGATAAGCGACCAGCAAGTGTTAGAAAATGATGAAAGACAGTTATTGGTGTGGGGATAAATGAACAACAGATAGCAGGAGATAGATCTTCAAGAGATCATTGTGAAAAAAAACAAAAAAAAAAAAAAACACACACCCACAAAAAACCCCAAAAAAAAAAAAAAAAAAAAAAAAAAAAAAAAAAAAAAAACAGAAAAAAACAAAAAAAAAAAAAAAAAAAAGGCTAGGCCAGTTGCATTGACGAATTTGGTAAGAAACTGCCAGCACACACTAGAGCTGAAGTGAGTGAATTTAAGGCCAGCAAAGGTTGGTTGAAAGATTTAAGAATCGTAGTGGCATAATAGAGTGACTTAGGCATGGTGAGGCTGCCAGCTTTGGACCAAAAAGCAGGAGTGAAAATAATGTGAAGGAATTCAAGGAATACATAGAAGTGAAGACTTGAACCTGAACAAGTTGTTTATTTGCGATAACAGGCTTGTTTTGGAAGAAAATGCCAAGCAGGACCTCATTACTCAGGGGAAAAGCCAACTCCCAGGACATAAGCCTATGAAAGAAGGCTTACTTCTGATGATGTGTGCCATTGATAGTCGTGATTGCAAAGTGAAGCTTTATTGGTGTATCATCTGAAAACTCCAAGAGTGTTCAGGAAAAACAATGTCCTCAAGGCTAAATTGTGTGTGCCTGTGGGGGCAAACAATTAAGGAAGGGTCCTAGGGGACTTTTTTTATGACTGGCTACACATGCATTTGCCCCCATGTGAAAAATACCTAATTGAAAGAAATTAGACCTTTAAGTTGCCTCCTGGTATTTGACAAATGCCCATGGTCATCCTTTCAGACTTGGAGAGCGACTTTCTGGGGACATGTGCTTCTCTTAAGGTCAAGTTTTTGGCCCTCTATTAACCACTCCTCTCCTGGAGCCCATGGACAGCGGGTATTTCAACTTCAAGAAACTGTAACAAAAAGCTATGTTTCAAAAGTGCTTTGTAGTGATCACAGAAATCAACTGACTCTAAAAAGAGTTATGGAAGATAACTTTAAATATCTCAATGGTTTAAACATTATAAGCGTCGGTGGGAGGGCGGGCTAGAGGACCTTGGAAACTCTGCTTGGAAAAAAAAATGTGGCAGAATGTGTAGACAAAGGATTTTGGAAGGATTGAGGTTACCCGTGAGAAACTATGACAGTGGGACTCCATTGTGGCAAATTGGGGAAGTCCTTGGGGGTTGGAGGGTGTAGTGGGAGGATGTGGATACGAGTTGGTGGAGGAGGACATGACGAACTAATTCACTGAAAAGTGCTATATTCATCTTCAACAGCAGAGGTCCACATGAGGAAACGCTTGGAGTGAGAGGGATTTTTTAGAGAAAATGAAGAAGTTGGTACTTTCAAATATTAGGGAAATGTGTGCAAATGAGATTTACAAGTGCAACCTTTTCTACTTTTGGTGTCTTGCACGGATTATTTCATTTCATTTCATTATTTCTTATGAGTAAAATGATTCGCTTTTCGATATTTTGGGTATACGATAAGCTCTCAGGAAGGATTAATATCGATACCAGGGGGTCCACTGTATCACACTGTGTAATCAGTTACCTAATGAAATGGTAGACATGGCAGGCAGCATAGAGAAAGCAATGAAACATTCTCAAAACCTGCAGTGTGATTGACTACGCCCTCAAGATGCATTCAGTGGACAATGTGACAGGCAGATTGGGTTTGCTGATTGTGCTTGCAAGAGTTATAGTGGTACTTATAACTCTTTTTCATCTTCTGGACAATTTACCTGCTCAATGGCTTTATCTATGAGGACCAGAAACAAACATCAAGTACCAAGGAAAAACATTCATAGAAACCGCCCCAGTACTTCTCAACAACTACCTATCTCGTCTGATGCATGGTGATCACTTCCTAATAAAACTGCCTGCTACTTGCTTTCAAGGAAAAAGGCTAGAAGAGGTGTACTGTTGTGCACATACAAAAAAAGTCACAACAATGCAGACACTCGTTTCATGTGTGAGAACGTAAAATACCATTTTGCATGGACACATGTTTCAAAGAATTCCAAAGGCTGCAGAACTTATCACCCATGTCCTGTGACTGTTATTTTATTATTGTACACTGGCCATTTCCTCCAGGGCAGGGTGCCGAAAAAAGAAAAAACTTTCCCATCATTCACTCCATCACTGTCTTGCAGAAGGGTGCTTACACTATAGTTTTTAAAATGCACATTAACACCCTCTTCAGAGGCTGGCACTGTACTTCCCTTCTCAGGCTCAAGTTCCGGTCCTGACGGTTTCCTGAACCCCTTCTAAATGTTTTTTTGCTCACACTCCCAACAGCACATTCAAGTATGTAAAAACATTGTCTCCATTCACTCCTATCAAACACGTCACGCATGCCTGCTGGAAAATCCAAGCGCCCCTGCTCACAAAACTCTCCTTTAACCCCTCCTCCAACCTTTCTAGGCGACCCCTACCACCTTCCCTTCCCCTTACGTAACTGATAAACTCTTGATGTCTTTCTGTTTCGCTTCATCTTCTACATATCCGAACCAACTCAACCAAACCTTCCTCAGCCCTCTGGACAACAGTTTTTGGTAATCCCACCCCCTCTCCTAACTTCCAAATACTGATTCTCTGAATTATATTCACACAACATCTACCCTCAGACATGAAATCTCCACTGCCTCCAGCCTTCTCCCCGCTGCAACATTCATAAACCATGCTTCACACCCTTTATAAGAGCGTTGGTAAAACTATACTCTCATACTTTAAACCTCTTTGCCTCCAAGGACAAAGTTCTTTGTCTCCACAGACTACTACATAAGTGCACCACTCACCCTTTTCCCCCACAATTCTATGTTTCACCTCATCTTTCACAGACCCATCCGCTGACACGTCCACTCCCAAATATCTGAATACATTCCCCTCCTCCAACTCTCTCCCTCCAATCTGATATCCAATCTTTTCACCCACCTAATCTTTTTTTAAATCTCATAACCTTACTCTTTCCTGTATTCACTTTTTAAATTTTTTTCTTTTGCATACCCTACCAAATTCATCCACCAATCTCTGCAACTTCTCTTCGGAATCTCCCCAAAAGCACAAAAGTCATCAGCAAAGAGCAACTGTGACAACTCCACTTTATGTTTATTTTTTTTTTATTATCACACCGCCGATTTCCCCCCAAGGCAGGTGGCCCGAAAAAAAAAAACTTTCACCATCATTCACTCCATCACTGTCTTGCCAGAAGGGTGCTTTACACTACAGTTTTTAAACTGCAACATTAACACCCCTCCTTCAGAGTGCAGGGACTGTACTTCCCATCTCCAGGACTCAAGTCCGGCCTGCCGGTTTCCCCGAATCCCTTCATAAATGTTACTTTGCTCACACTCCAACAGCACGTCAAGTATTAAAAACCATTTGTCTCCATTCACTCCTATCAAACACGCTCACGCATGCCTCGGAAGTCCAAGCCCCTCGCACACAAAACCTCTTTACCCCCTCCCTCCAACCCTTCCTAGGCCGACCCCTACCCCGCCTTCCTTCCATACAGACTGATACACTCTTGAAGTCATTCTGTTCGCTCCATTCTCTCTACATGTCCGAACCACCTCAACAACCCCTTTCCCCAGCCCTCTGGCAACGTTTTTGGGAATCCCGACCCCTCCAACTTCCAAAATCGAATTCTCTGCATTAAATTACACCAACATTGCCTCAGAAATGACTCTCCCCGGGCCTCCAGCCTTTTCCCGATGCAAAATTCTACCCACGCTTCACACCCATTTTTAAGAGCGTTGGAAAAAAATAACTTCATACATTCCCCCCTTTTCCTCCAAGGACAAAAGTTTTTGTCTCACGACCCTAAGTGCACCCTCCTCTTTTTCCCCCATCAATTCTATATTCCTCATCTTTAAGCCCCCTCCCCTGACCGTCCACTACCAAATATCTGAATACGTTCACCTCCTCAT
>NW_026503367.1:0-11449 GCF_026875155.1 Cherax quadricarinatus
CAGTATTGTATACCATTTGATATTCAACCTGTCAGAAACTGCAACACAATGGCATCTTTAGTACAGAAAACACCTCTTGTATTTGAGTGGCTCTTGCAAATGAGTGGATAGAGTTATCAGACCTTATTTTTTAGGGAGCATTGAAAATTGGATTTGGCAAATGCTTTGTTAGTGGGATGGATTGTAAAGGACCTGCCAAGTATGACCAAACAGGCTGCTGCAGTGTTCCTCCTTTCTTATGTTCATTAAAGGAACGAATGCTAGTCTTTATTTTCTTCTGTTAAGTCATGTGCCTTTTAAAGTAACCGTCAGGTTGTGCAAGAAAGGTATAAAATACCGACAATATGAAAGTTAAGACACATGTGCAACATCTGGATATCTTTATTGTAGTAGACGTTTCGCCATCCAGTGGCTTTATCAATACAGATTCTAGGACATAATAGGAAGACAGTAGAACTATATACAAAAGATGAGGTAATCAGTCCCTCGGCCTTGGAGTTAGTGTTCACAGCATCGTGGTGGAGGAGAGTTGGAGCAAAGGCAGAAGATGGCGCTTTTATAGCGCTCCAGTGAATGGGACGGGGCAGCAGACGAGGGCAGTCACTGGTAGGCGGGATTCCCCAGTGGAAGTAGGTCCTTCCCAAAGTGATGGGTTAGTTGCCAGCAGCGTAAGAAGGGTCTTGTAGATGTTCTGAACCAAGATTCCATGATGTTGCTGTGTCTGACAAGTTGTGCAAGGGAAGGTATAAAATTCCGACATATGAAAGTTAAGACACATGTCAACATCGGGATATCTTTATTGTAGTAGACGTTTCGCCGTTCCAGTGGCTTTAATCAATACAGATCTAGGACATAATAGGAAGACAGTAGAACTATATACAAAAGATGAGTAATCAGTCCCTCGGCCTTGGAGTTAGTGTTCACAGCAACGTGGTGGAGGAGAGTCTGGAGCCAAAGGCAAAGAGATGGCGCTTTTTATAGGCGTCGTGAATGGGACGGGCAGCAGACGAGGGCAGTCACTGGCTAGCGGGATCCCAGTGGAAGTAGGTCCTTCCAAAGAGATGGGTTAGTTGCAGGGCAAAGCCCGTGAAGAAGGTCTTGTAGATGTCTCTGAAACCAGATTCCATGATGTTGCAGTGTTCTGACAAGTTGTGCAAGATAAGGTATAAAATACCGACAATATGAAAGTTAGACACATGTGCAACCATCTGGCCTGGATATCTGTTATTGTAGTAGACTCGTTTCGCCATCCGTGGCTTTAGCAATACGATTCTAGGACATAATAGGATGCCAGTAGAATATATACAAAGATGAGTTAATCAGTCCTCGGCCTTGGGTTAGTGTTCACAGCATCGTGGTTGGAGGTGAGTCTGGAGCAAAAGCAAGAAGACTGGCGCTTTTTTAGGCGTCAGTGATGGCGGGCAGCAGACGAGGCAGTCACTGGTAGGCGGGATTCCAGTGGAGTAGGTCCTCCCAAAGAAGATGGGTTAGTTGCAGCAGCGTGAAGAATGTCTTGTAGATGTCTCTGAACCAAGATCATGATGATGCAGTGTCTGCACAAGTTGTGCAAGAAGGGTAATAAATACCGACAATATGAAAGTTAAGACACATGTGCATCATCTGGATATTCTTTTTTGTAGTAGACGTTTTTCGCCATCCAGTGCTTTTCAAATACAGATTCTAGGAAATAATAGGAAGACCAGTAGACATAACAATAGATGAGGTAATCAGTCCCCGGCCTTGGCGTTAGTGTCACAGATCGTGGTGGAGGGAGAGTCTGGAGCATAGGCGAGATGACTGGCGCTTTTTATAGGCATCAGTGAATGGGACGAGGCCTGCAGACGAGGGCAGTCACTGGTAGGCGGGATTCCCCAGTTGGAAGTAGGTCCCACCATTCCCATAGAGATGGAGTTAGTTGCAGCAGCCGTGAAGAAGGTCTTGTAGATGTCTCTGAACCAAGTTTACTCATGATGTTGCAGTGTATGAACAGTTGTGCAAGGGAAAGGTATAAAATACGACAATATGAAAGTTAAGACACATGTGCAACATCTGGATATCATTATTGTAGTAGACGTTTAGCATACAGTGGGGTCTTTTCAATACAGATTCTAGGACATAATAGGCTGCTGCAACTAACCCCATCTCTTTGGGAAGGACCTACTTCACTGGGGAAATCCCCGCTACCAGTGACTGCCTCGTCTGCTGCCGTCCCATTCCTGACGCCTATAAAAAGCGCCAGTTTTTGACTTTGCTCCAGACTCTCTCCACACGGTGCTGTGAAACACTAATCCAAGGCGAGGGCAATGATTACTCATCTTGTGTATATAGTTCTTCTGTCTTCCTATTATTGTCCTAGAATCTGTATTGATAAAAGCCACTGGATGGGCGAACGTCTAATTACAATAAACGATATCCAGATGTTGACACATGCGTCTTAACTTTTCATATTGTCGGTATTTTATACCTTTCTTTGCACAATTGTCAGACCACTGCAACATCATGGAATTTGGTTCAGAGGAATCTACAAGACCTTCTTCCACGGCTGCTGAACTAACCCATCTCTTTGGGAAGGACCTACTTCACTGGGGATCCGCCTACCAGTGGACTGCCTCGTCTGCTGCCGTACATTCTAACTGAGCCTATAAAGCGCCAGTCTTCTTGCCTTTGACTCCAGACTCTCCTCACCACGATGCTGATTGGTGAACACTAACTCCAAGGCCGAGGGACTGATTACTCATCTTTTGTATATTAGTCTATACTGTCTTCCTATTATGTCTAGAACTCTGTATTGATAAAGCCCACTGGATGGCGAAAACGTCTAATACAATAAAGATATCCAGAGTGTTGCACATGTGTCTTAACTTTCATATTGTCGGATTTTATACCTTTCTGACAAAATTTGTTCTGACACTGCAACATCATGGAATCTTGGTTCAGAGGACATCTTACAAGACCTTACTTCACGGCTGCTGCAACTAACCCATCTCTTTGGGAAGGACCTACTTCCACTGGGGAATCCGCCTACAGTGATGCCCTCGTCTGCTGCCGTCCCATTCACTGATGCCTATAAAAAGCGCCAGTCTTTCTTGCCTTTGCCTCAGACTCTCCTCCACCACGGATGCTGTATGAACATAACTCAAGGCCGAGGGATGATTACCTTCTTTTGTATATAGTTCTACTGTCTTCCTTTTATGTCCTAGAATCTGTAGTGATAAGCCACTGGATGGCGAAAATTCTACTACAATAAAGATATTCAGATGTTGCACTGTGTCTTAACTTATATTG
Source organism: Cherax quadricarinatus (assembly GCF_026875155.1). NCBI lineage: Eukaryota > Metazoa > Arthropoda > Malacostraca > Decapoda > Parastacidae > Cherax > Cherax quadricarinatus. The sequence continues at coordinate 3,286 of NW_026503367.1, forward strand.
TCGGTATTTTATACCTTTCTTGCACAACTCTGGTCAAGACACTGCAACATCATGGAATCTTGGTTCAGAGGAATATACAAGACCTTTCTTACGGTGCTGCAACTAACCATCTCTTTTGGGAAGGAGACCTACTTCACTCGGGGAATCCCGCCTACAGTGACTGCCCTCGTCTGCTGCCCGTCCATTCCATGACGCTATAAAAGCGCCAGTCTTTTGCCTTTGCTCCAGACTCTCCTCCACCACGATGCTGTGAACACTATCTCACAAGGCGAGGGACTGATTACCTTCATCTTTTGTTATAGTTCTATGTCTTCCTATTTATGTCCTAGGAATATGTATTGATAAAGCCACTGGATGCGAAACGTCTACGACATAAAAGATATCCAGGATGTTGCACATGTGTCTTAATTTCATATTGTCGGTATATTTTACCTTTCTTGCACAACTTGTCAGACACCTGCAACATCATGGAATCTTGGTTCAGAGGACATCTACAAGACCTTCTTCAGGCTGCTGCAACTAACCATCTCTTTGGGAAGGGGACCTACTTACACTGGGGAATCCCGCCTACACGTGACTGCCCTCGTCTGCTGCCCGTTCCCATTCAATGACGCCTATAAAAAGCGCCAGTCTTCTTGCCTTTGCTCCAGGACTCTCCTCCACCACGATGCTGTGACACTAACTCCAGCCGAAGGGACTGACTTACCTCATCTTTTGTATATAGTTCTACTGTTTTCCTATTATGTCCTAGATCTGTATTGCTAAAGCCACTGGATGGCGAAAAACGTCTTATACAATAAAGATATCAGATGTTGCCATGTGTCTTATATTTCATATTGTCGGTATTTTATACCTTTCTTGCATCAACTTGTCAGACACTGCAACATCATGGAATCTTGGTTCAGAGGACATCTACACAGACCTTCTTCACGGCGGCTGCAACTAACCCATCTCTTTGGAAGGACCTACTTCACTGGGGTATCCGCCCTAACCAGTGACTGCCTCGTCTGCTGCCCGTCCATTCACTGAGCCTATAAAAAAGCGCCATCTTCTTGCCTTTGCTCCAGGACTCTCCTCCACCACGATGCTGTGAACAACTAACTCCAAGGCCGAGGGGGACTGATTACCGCATCTTTGTATATAGTTCTACTGTCTTCCTATTAGTCTAGAATCTGTATTGATAAAGCCACTGGATGGCGAACGGATACTTACAATAAGATATACAGATGATGCACTGTGTCTAACTTTCGTAACCGTTCAGGGTGATATAAGTATTAGGTGAATCTGCTTATAAAACGAAGAACTGGTTACTGAAGCTATCGAATTTCTTGCCTTTGTTTTTCAATCCGTCGTTCCCAAGTTCTTCAGATGGATTGTCAATTTCAGAGGTTCGTTGTTTGGACGTGAAAGCAGGCATATTCGAATGTCGAAGAAAAAGCTAAATGCTATGGAAGGATTATGAAATTTGCCTTGCATGATATGTACTAATTTAGAAAATACTCTCAAGAAAGTTATATTTGCAGAAAACAATTGCACTTTGGTACGTTTTTCTCAAATCTTTCTACTTTGCAGAAGTTCTTCAGATGTGGCACAAACACAATTACATATTTATGGATTCTTGATTGATGCTTGATCATTTCTCCATCTAAATACAGAAAACAATGATCAATGTATCAAAGCATGATGTCAGTTTGTATTCATTAAGATTGATAACCGACACAAAGCTTTTAGTGACAAGATTTTCTCAATAAAGAGTCTCATTAATGACGTTTTGAATTTTTCCAAAGTATTTTGTGCAATGAATCTATATAAGAAACCATAAGAACATATAAGAACGGAGGAAACACTGCAGAAGGCCTGTTGGCCCATACTAGGCAGGTCCTTTACAATTCATCCCACTAACAAAACATTTGCCCATCCCAATTTTCAATGCCACCCAAGAAACAAGCTCCGATGTGCAAGTCCCACTCAAATCCAACCCCTACACTCATGTACTTTTCCAACCTAAATTTTGTAACTACCCAAGTCTAGCCTCCAATAACCCTACTAGTAGACTGTTCCACTCATCATACTACCTATTTCAAACCCAATACTTTCATATGTCTTTCTAAATCTAAATTGATCTAATTTAAATCCATTACTGCGGGTTCTCTATTGGAGAGATATCCTCAAGACATTGTTAATATCCCCCATATTAATACCTATCCTCCACTTATACACGTCGATCAGTCTCCCCTCATTCTTCGTATAACAAGTGAATGTAACTTAAGAGTCTTTCCAATCTTCTTCATAAGGAAGATTTCCAATGCTATGTATGAATTTAGTCATCCTATGCTGAATGTTTTCTAACGAATTTATGTCCTTTCTGTAATATGGAGACCAGAATGGAGCTGCATTAATCTAGGTGAGGCCTTACTAATGAGTATAAAGCTGCAGTATGACCTCTGGACTCTGTTGCTTACACTTCTTGATATAAATCCAGTAATGCATTGCCTTATTACGTACGCTTAGGCATCTGCTGTCTTGGTTTAAGTTGCTGCTTACTTAACCCCCAAGTCCTTTTCGCAATCTGTGTGGCTAAGTTCTACATTATTTAACTTATAAGTGTTAGGGTTATAGACACTCCCGAGCTTCAGAACCTTGCATTTATCCACATCATTGAACTGCATCTGACACTTTCTGACAAGAGTAGAGTTTGTCTAAATCCTCCTGTAGTTCCTAACATCTACGTTTGAATCAATTATCTCCTACCTATCTTCGTTCATTCGGCGAATTTGCCTAATCACTAGCAATTCTTCATCAAGATCATTGATATTATATTATAAACAACGACGGGCCCAAGACTGATACCTGTGGAACGCCATTCGTTACGATCCCCACTCGGACTTAACCCCATTTATGGTCACTCTCTGCTTCCTGTCTGTGAGCCATGACTCGATCCACGAGAGCACCCTCCCCCCCATTGCCATGAGTGCTACTTTTACAAACAGGTTCTTTGGTGCGGAAAACTCTATCAAATGCCTTACTAAAATTAAGTAAACAATATAAATTCTTTATCGGTGGTCAACAGCCTCAAAAGCTTTACTGAAGAAGTTAATAAAATTATTAGACAAGACCGGCCTCTTGTGAATCCATGCTGAGTTCAATAATCAAGATATCTTATCGAGATGGCTTTTATAATCTCAGCTATAAATTGGACTCTAGCAATTTGCTACAATTATGAGGGTCAGGCCTTATTGGGCGGTAATTTGACGGTAAACGGCTGTCCCCTGTTTAAAAATAGGAATTACATTAGGCCATCTTCCACATATCAGACACTACACTGTTTGAAGAGATAAATTAAAAATATTAGTTAATGGTTCAAGGACTTCCATTTTGCATCCTATAGGAACCTTGAAAAAAACCTGACAGGCCCGGTGACTTATTTTTGTTCAGTCGGTCTATTATGCTTCACAACCATTTCATAGTGGACTATTGATGTTACATAATTTATCTTTCTCTGATCCACTATAAATTTAATTACCGGCGATTTTATTAGTGTCTTCCTGTGTTAAAAACGAGAGAAAAATAACTATTTAAAATCGAGAACATTTCATTCTCTTTGTCAGTAAGATGCCCATAGGTATTTTAGGGGACTATCTTTTCTCTGACTTTTGTTCTATATACTGGAAAAAACTTTTTGGATTAGTTTTAGAATTCTAGCAACTTTAATTTCATAGTCCCTTTTAGCTTTTCTTATGCCACTTTTTAATGTCCCTCTTAATGCCAATATCAGTTCATAAAGATGACCCTCGCATCTTTTGATACGCTCTATAAATTCCTTTCTTATGACATAGTGATATTTCAGACTATTATTCATCCATTTTGGGTCTTTATATTTGATCTAATATCCTTTAAGGGATAAAACGTTCTTTGAGCAGCATGTATTTTGTTCAGAAACTGTCTATTGTATAGCTCTCTTTCGTTACCCAGTCAACAGATGATAAGTGTTCTCTAAGGCCCATCGTCTCTGCTAAGCGCGATATCTGGGACTGTTACTGAGTTCTTATCCCTAATATCCATACTTCCATTCAATCTAAATGTAGTTATTTGTGGTCGTTAGCACCCAGTTCCTCTGAAACTTCTAAATTATTTCAAGGGAATTCTTTGTTTGCCTGAAAACTTAAGTCAAGCAGGTTATTTCCCTTGTAGGTTCTGTCACAAACTGCTTCAAAAAACAATCTGAACTCACTTCTAAGAAATCGTATGATTCTTAAATTCCAGTCAAGAAATTCCTATCAATATGACCTAAAGTTAAAGTCTCTGAATTTCTACATTATCGTGCCTTGTGGCCCTAACATTTCCTCACCTAGTAGTCTCCCTTGGTCCCTATCTAAATTTGGGGAACGGTATATCACACTTAAAATTAATTTTTTTATGCCCCTCTTGAAAATTCTATCCAAACAGACTCTGTATGTGTACTTCAGACTTAATAACCGTTTTATGCAACAGTTCAAACGATTCGGACTATACTCAATGCCACCCACCCCCTTCCGATGTTCTATCTACTTTGCGAACAATTTAAAACCCTGAATGTGGACATTTGCTGGCTTGTCCCGACTTTTTGATTTAAACCACGTCTCAGTAATGGCAAATACATCTATGTTCCTGCACTAGCAACTAGTCTATCAACTCGACCATCTTATTCTAAGCACTGCGACTATTTGTGTAATAAACTTTTAATGACCCTCCTTTTCTTTACCCTTCTGCTTTTTTCTAATTATTCCACTAAACCGATTACTGTCCTTGTCAATTAGTGACACTGGCTTTCCAATATCCACTTCATTTTGCCTATTACTAGTTCTCCTAGTACTTCATATTACTACCCTGCGATTCACAGTTTTCTGCAAAAACCATACCTTAACTATCCTAGTTTAAAGTCCTAGCAACCCCTCAACTGAGTTAGCAAGAAAACCCACAACTGCCCTGGATAAGTGAAACCCCATCCTGGCATACATGTCATTTCGGCATAGAAGGTTGTCCCAGTTGTCAATGAATGGTACTGCTTATCCTTACAGTATTTATCCAGCAACTATTAATACCAATTGCTCTGGACACCATTCATTTCCAACACCTCTTCTTGGCAAAATTGCCACATAAAACTCCCCCCCCCCAGGGCGCCCCCTTCTGCCTAATCATGTCTATAGCTGCCTGAACTTTAACTAAAATCCTCACTTCTACGCTTGCCAAAATCATTGCCTCCCAAGCTTTCACCACCAACTGAGGCAATAATAGGATTGTATCCCATTACCGTTCATTGATGTTGTCAAGCGGCTAACAAATGTCCTCCATCCCAGCCCAGGAGCATACTTTGTCTCCCTACTACTGTCCTTCAAGCAGAATGCCCTATCATGTATCTAACCTGCTATCCCCAACAACAACAATATCTTACCTTCCTTGTTGTCGTTCGTCGTGACGCTCCAGTAGTAGACTCACATTCGTCGGGTAGCATCCGAGAATGCGTTGGAGGCTTCACGGGAGTTTCCACAGCAGTCTCTTTCTTCTTTTCGATTCTGGCTTTCCATTCGTCTTTCTTGATCGTTAACTTCGTCGTCCCCTGCTGTCCAACCACTGACCACGATCCCTTCTTGACCTGAGGAATCGAAACAGGAGGACTACTACGATTTCCTATTGTTTTCTTCGGTCAGTCGCCGATCTCCTCTCGCTGCCCTCAATTCTTCCTTAAGTTGCTTGTTAAAGTTGCTCGATGGGTGGGCATCTTGGTTCAGACCACGGGACGCAAACAAGACACTTCTTCACAGAGTTAAGTACAGGTCAGCACTCAAAGTAAAGGTCACCGCTCAAGAGCACCACCAAACAGGTCTTCCACGAATAGGAAACTTAAGAAAGATCGAGATTGTAGCAGGCCTAGTGGCCCCACGAGGAGGAAGACCTAGTCACTTTTCTGTCTAATGCCATTGACTCTACTTAGTCAGTTACAGCTCATATCCACTAAAACAAGGAGCACGGAATCTTTCCTACTTTCGCAAAGCTATTCAGGTTCTAACTCACACTCTTGTATTTATCTAACCAATTTGCAAACTACACTGTGGTTTTAGCTTCAATGATGGTACAGACTTATGATCAATTAAAAAGAGATCTGTAAAAAAAAAAAAAAATATACTTTATAGCAATACTCCCAAAAGAGGAACATGAGAACTTGAGGTGGAACACTGCAGAACCCTGTTGGCCCATACTAAGAACATATTCGAATGGAAAACAGTGCAGGAGGCCTGTTGGCCATACTTGGCAGTCCTTTACATTCTCCCAATAACCCCAAAACATTTGCCAACCCAATTTTCATTGCTACATAAGAAATACTGCTCTGATGTGCATCTCAAGTCCTCACTGAGCTAAATTACAGGTCACCTCTGAGCTAAGTACAGGTTTCATCTGGATCTAAGTACAGGTCACGACTGAGCTAAGCTACGGGTCACTCTGAGACAAAGTAACGGTCACCTCGGAGCTAAGTACAGGTCTTATCTCAGAGCTAAGTACAGGTTGCATCTGTGCTAAGTACAGGTCGCATTCTGTGCTAAGTACAGGCCATCAATCTTGAATAGAATCAAATCAATCTTGAATAGCACGACTTTTCCAAACTATTTCACTAAAAATAATTTTTCCAAATATTATTTCAAGCTTTCAAGAAAAAGCTTGGATAATTCTATTTTCTGGTTTAAGAAACATCAAATCCTCGTCTCCCCCCAATGATTTATCCAACCTAAATTTTAAACTACCAAGGTTTTAGCGTCAGCAACTCTACAATATAGATTTTTTTTTTATCAATTTTCCCCATTTTCAAACCAAGCTACGCTTTTATGTATTTTTTGTAAGAATCGGGCAATAGCAAAAAAAGGACACATTTTTCAACTAAAGAACCCTTTCGTAAAGTGTGCATTTTGTTGCATTTTATCCCTTTTTTTTTCATAAGAACAAAGAAATAAAAAGGAGAAACATGCAGAGGCCCGTTGGCCCATACTAGGCAGGTTCCTTTCAATTTTCCCACTAAAAACTTTGCCAACCCAATTTTCAATGCTACCCAAGAAATAAGCTAATGGCAAGTCCCACTCAAATCAAATATCATGTATTTATCCAACCTAAATTTTAAACTACCCCAAAAACCAGCCTTTTAAAACCCTGACTATTTTTATGTTCCCCAAATATTTTCTATTCTTCGCTTCAGATGAAGGTGTAGATCCTAGTTCTAAACTATCTCCACAGGATATTCATAAATAAATGAATATCCTGTATTTCCACCTTTAAATTTATTCCTGATATGAACGAACTTCTCCCAAACTCAAAACTATGACTTCAAAAGGGGGATGGATGATTACATGTCTTTTTAAAAACTATGTTTTTGCCTCTTTTTGTATTCACTGAAGAAACCCCATGTGAAGAAATAAAAACATAAGAAAGGGGAACACTGCGCAGGCCCGTTGGCCCATATAGGCGGTCCTTTTACAATTATCCCCCTAACAAAACATTTGCCAACCCCAATTTTTTAAAGCCACCCAATAGACAACTCCGATGTGCAAGTCCCATCAAATCCAACCCCCCCCATCTGTACTTATCCAACCCAAATTGAAATACCCAAAGTCTCCCCAAAAACCCAAATAGGTAGACTGTTCCACTCATCAACTACCCCATTTCCAAACCCAAAACTTTCCTATGTCCTTTCTAAATCTAAACTTATCTAATTTAAACCTTACGCGGGTTTCTTGGGGAGTATCTCATACTAAGGGGATACATAAGAAAATAAGAATTTTGGTACACTGCAAAGGCCCACTGGCCCATACGGGCAGGTCCTTATCAAAAAGTCTCTACTAAAGTACTCAAAAACAACTCCGCACCACAACACCAATCAAACCCCCCCTCCCCTCTTATTTTTCCTTCTTTTTTAAAACACCCCAAAGGGCCCAGCCCTATCCCCCCTGGGAAAACTGTTTCCCCGCATCTACAACTCTGTTAGAAAACCAGAAAAGTTTCTAACTGTTTCCTGTGAGTTTACCTCCCAACCCCTCAGTAATGATACCATTTTTATATTCCCAAAATGTAAAACACTGCAAAAAAATTTTCTCTAAGCACAATTCAAATTTTCAAATGAATACCCGCTATTTGGGTTTTT
>NW_026503370.1:0-12663 GCF_026875155.1 Cherax quadricarinatus
TAGGTTTGGGCTGTTGGTAGAATTTTGTTTAGTAATGTTTTTTTTTGCAAATTTGTTGGGGGGGTTTTAGATTTTAAATAGGATAGTTGAGGTTGTGTTTAAAAAATGATAAAAATGAGTATGGATTTTTGACTTATGCTGTATTTTAAGAATTTAATAGAAAACTGTCATGGAGTAATCGGGGTAATATTTTTTCAAAAATTTGGGTTTTAAAAAACAAAGATGACAAAAAAAAAATTTTTGCAGAAAATACTTATATGGTATTTTAGCAACAGTCGAATGCAAAAAAAAATTAATGAACTACGTTTGGACTTTTGGCTGGAACTTTGATTCTTTTGCAAAAACTGAAACGTGGTATGATTTAAAGAGTCGGGATATGACTGCGAGTGTATTTCAGGATTTAAGTTGTTCAATGGGGATAGATCAAGGGGAATGGGGAGGTTTTGCATTGTATGTTCGAAAAAAAAATATTAATTTGTTGCATAAAAAGAGGAAAAAAAATAGTGGAGATAACAGAGTCTTTTTGGGGTAATTTGTGGAGGGTCAAGAAAAACTAATTCTAGGGTAATATACCGACCTCCAGGTTTGGATCCGATAGAGGGAGACTTCTTTGGGACGAAATTTTAGGGCTCTGGACACAGTAACATAGTCATAGTAGGGGACTTTTAAACTTTATCAAATTGACTGGAATTCTTTGACAGGTAATCTAGAGTCCAGTGATTTTATGGAAACATTCAGGACTGTTTTCGAAACAGAGCTAACTGAGCCACCAGGGGAAATAATTTGTTTAACCTAGTCTTGTCAAATAAGGAAAACACTCTGAAAAATCGGAGATACGAAGACTTGGGGCGAAATGATCACAAATCCTCACTTTTAGCTTTAAATTTGGGGAATGCAAAATAAAATAATACATAAAAATCCCCATTTTCGTTCTGCCGATTTTTATGGACTTAGGGAACATCTGCTAATCTGTTGGGGTTATCTAGCAATGATTTTATTGACGTAATCATACTTATGAATAAAGGGGGCCTTTTTTGATTGTTTTTTAATAAGTCACAGTGCCCCAAATTATACTTCCCCAAAAGGGGAAAATTGGGCTAATAAAAACGTCCCAAAGGGGGTTAAAAGGGGCTAAAGATCTATTAGGGGAAAAAAAGGGGGAAATTTATAGGGGGCTCAAAGAGGAGAGTTAAAACCTTACGACCAAAATGTTTGCTTAAAAGAGAAGTAAAAAAGGGGATTGAAAGGCTAAACGTGACTATGAAATTAGAGTTGCTTAAAATAAATCAAAGGACTGAATCTCTAAGGGTTCTTTCAAGTGTATAGGACGAGGTGAAAGGAAAAAGTTGGACTCTGAAAACTGGGAGGACAGCTGACGGCAATGAACTTGGAAATGTGTTCCTTATATAATGACTATTTGTTTGTCAGGTTTTTATACAGGAAAGATGTAAATGAGATTCCAGGTAATTAACAGATATTTAGTGCCTGATTGAATTTAAGTTAACTAATATTACTGTCACGAGGGACATGGTTTATTTTAAATCAGATAGAGAGAAACTGAAACAAAAATAAGGTCCCGGGACCGATGAGGTTGTTTTTTCAAGGCGGTACTTAAGGAATGCAAGATGGTGCTTAGTCAGCCATTAACTTGTGTATTCAATGCATCAATCTTGCTATTACTAGTTCTCCTAGTACTCATATTACCTACCTGAGACTTCACAGTTTTTTCACAAAACCACATACCACTAACTATGTTCCTAGTTTAAAAAGGACATAACAGCTCCCTCAGCGTGCGTTGGCCAGTGCTACCACCCCACTCCTAGAGTAAGTGAACTCCCATTCCCTGGCATACATATCTTTTATGCCATAGAAGAGGTACGTTGTTAATGATTGTTTACCACATTTTCCTTACAGTATTTGTCAGCAGCAATTGACACCAATTGCTCTGGTCAACCCATTCATTCAACTCCTCTCCTTGGCAAACGCCACATTTGACAGGTTCCCACACTTCCTCCTAATTATTCTTTTGCTGACCTATACTGCTATCAGGTCTCACTCTACGTTCTGGCCACATCGTTGCCTCCTGCACTGAGACAGATAATAGGATTGCTCCCATTCCTATCGTGATGTCATCCATGACACGCGGCTAACAATAGCCTTCATTCCCGCCCCTGGTAACACACTCTCTGCCTCCTACTCCTGGTCATTCAAAGCAGAATGGCCCTATGCCATGTAACTAATCTGGCTATACCCAACAACAACACATGTTTTTACCTTCGTTTTGCTGTCGTCCGTCGTTGATGCTCGAGTAGTCGACTCGACATCGCCAGGTTAGCTTTACACCACTTGTAGAATTCCGTCAAGACGTTCTCGATGGTCTTCGTTGGGCTCATTGAGGGATGTCTCACACTCATCGTATGCCCAATGCTTTCTTTGGTGCTCGTTGTGGCTATTCCCAGTTAGAACACTCAGATTGTCGGGGTAGCACCGGTTAGCAACCGAGATTGGGTTGGAAGTTGTCACGGTATAGTCTTCTGTGTTTCTCGTGGTTTCTGCCTCTCCATCCGTTTCTATGATCCTTCAGTTTGGTTCCATGTTGTCCCGGGCCGAATGATAAGCTGCCCTCTTAACTCTGGGGACTACAAAGGAGTATTACTATCGAACCTCGTGTTTCCTTCCGTTAATCGCCGTTTCTCCATCTAGCACTTGTAGCTCTTCTCTCAGCTGCTGGTAAAGTTGCTCAAGAGAGGGGGCCATCCTGAGTTCAGATTCACAGAAGAGCACACAAAACAGGTCTTCACAGAGCCTAAGTACACGTCACACTGAGCTAAGTACGACGTCACCACTGTGTATCTGTATGCTGTATGATGTGATCCTTTTTTGAATACATTTTCGCCCAGCACACGTGGGCTTTTTCATAAGGTCCGTTAATGGCTTGATGAAAGCTCCTGGAGAGCTCGATAACGTTGCCACAATAAATGTCACATTAGTTGCACTTGTGTCCTTTTTTCTATCATTCCGTCAGCTGTCATTCCCAAGTTTTCAGAGGTCCTACTTTTCCTCTCACCTTCGTCCTATACCTTGAAAGAACCCCTTTTGGTTAGTCTTTGATTCATTAGCACTCTATTTCATAGTCACGTTTAGATCTTTCTAATCGCCTTCCGTTTTTACTTCTCTTTTAAGTGTACTATTGGTCAGAAAGGTTAACCTCTCCTCTTGTGATGCGCCTATAAATTCCCCTTCTTTTCTCCCCTAATAGGATGCTGGTAGCCTCCTTGAAACATTAAAATGTAAAAATACCAACCAGGTTGTTAGGTAAGAACCAGTATGCAACAGTTAGGTATACTTTATTTCGAAACGTCTTCGCCTACACAGTTGGCTCTTCTCTCTCAGTTCGAAGTAGACAGGAAATGTGTGATAGAAGCGAAGATACTTGAAGACGATGGTAATCAGTCGCATCACCTTAAAGTTTTGAGGTGATCGTCCCTCAGTTCTGGAAGGAAGAGCATTGTGGGTGTGGCTCCATGTATGAAACAATATGGGAGATGTAAAGTAAAAGGACAAAAGTTGCAACTTATGTGACATTTATTGTGGCCAACATTTCGCTCTTCGGGAGCTATTATCAAGCCATTAATGGCTTGATGTAAAGCTCCTGGAGGGCGAAACGTTCTGCCCAATAAATGTCACATTAGGTTGCACTTGTTGTCCTTTTACTTTACATTATTGTCGGTAATTTACCATACTTTATTACAATATGGAGATGAAGTGAAGGATGGAGCTCTTATATAGCGCCAAGAGGTTGAGGAACGCTAGGTTCACTAGAAGAGGATACAGAGACTTCAGATTTTGGGAGGTCATGTCCCTCTCTCAAATCCAGCCGTTTCTCATAGTAGGAAAGGTTGTCGAAGTTGATTGTAGGTCGTACGAGATACCTTGTGTTTGCAGTGTCTGACAGATACCTACATTAAATGAAAATAAGTAAAAAAGCGGTATTAAAATTACCGAAATGGCGGTGAATTCAGCCGTAGAGGTATGCCTGCATGACTCGTCTTTCCAATACGTCCACCTGGGTCCAAGTAAGTGAACGTGCCTTTCGAGGCAGAGGAGGGATGAAGTTAATTCGGAAGAGTTTTTGGGGAGTCACGCAACCGGTACATGCAGCGACCAAGGGAGTGTGGAGGATGGGCACATCGAGGGGCTTACCGGAAGGCTTCCTGCACCCTCAAGATGACGCTTAAAAACAGCCTGCGATTCCATCGTAGATTCATCTAAAGACACTACCAGTACCCAAGTTGTTTTGTTCACTATGCAGGCCTAACGGAAGACATGCGGTTTTGCAACTCGTATGACCATATGGGTGGTCAGAGCTCCAGACGCCTGGTTGTACGTATCCAGGGTACATTCTCCTGTGGTTCCTTAGAACCGGAGGCCTTTGATCTGGAGGACTGGTGCCCTCGGCCTGAAACAAGGACCTTAAGCTTTGGAGGTGAGGAAGTGCAACAAGAGGAGAACGCGGGTCTATGGTGTGTGCCACCTGTCGGTGGACACTACTCGAAACAACGTGCCCCACGCCACATTTGGGGCCTACGGAAGGCTTATCCTGTGGAGTTGTCACAGCGAAAGTTTGCTGGAGAACGTGCTAAACGATACTCCTGGCTGGGCAGAGCATAGCCCAGGGGGGGTGGGGGGGAACCGTTACACCGGAGTGTCAAGAAGTGTTGGAGGGATGATTCGCAAATATGGGAGACCTGGGCGACGAGACTACAATGACCACTGGTTGCATGAGGTGGTGGTGGAAGTCCAACAGGAGGCTTTGTCTCGGTGCTGAGGAGATGTGTGTGGAAGGTGGTTTTCCCGCAAACGGACGGACAGGTGGGTCGAGATAAGGACGAGGTCCTGATCACCGGGACCAGCGATCAGGAAGAAATTTTGGTTCGTAAGTGGCTGAGGCGCCTCTTGAAGACTGGGGTTGTGGCAAGTAGCAGCATACGGGTAGGGCTCACGGGGGAGTGAGGGGGGCTTAGGGAAGTCAAAGGTCTCAAAGAAGGTCAGTGTAATGTTCGTGTGGGACGGGAAAGGCCCGCAAAAAGAGGGAAACCTCCTTTTGCTTAATTCATTGTGTGGTGGTATGTGACATCAATGTAAATGGCCTGTCGGGCAGAGTTTACGGCGGTGTGGATGGAGTGGGTTCTTGCGCAGGTACGCTCTGTGGACGTATGTTTCATACAATGAACACAATTATAAGTTTGGGCGAGAGTTAACGGTTATAGGGCTACCGATGTATGTTAGCGAGTTCTTTAAATTAAGGGTGGGGTAGCTATAGCGGTGTGTGAAGGAGTCCAGCGCCTTGGCGTCGTCTCTTGAGATGTGAGGAGAGGGGGGGAGGTGGGGGGGACGGTGGGTGGGTGGTGGGTAGAGGGTAATGGGGGTACATGAGGTGAGGTGAGGGTTTGTTTTTATTGGCGTTTACATGCCGTGCAGAAAGCAACACTTAAGTTAAAATAGAATTTGTGAGGAGGCTTTAACGTTTTTACACTGGGGTTTGCACCAAATGAGCCCTGGAATGTCATGAGGATCTTGTTGTTAAGTCACTTAAAATAACTCGGGGATTCATGTCTCATGTCCCACCAGTTATGTACAAGCGAGCCGCCCATGTCCTTTCGCATGCTATTTCATTACTTTTTAAAAAGTCAATAGAGACTGCACTTCCGAAACTAGCTCAAAAATGGCGAAGGGTTTCACAATACATAAAGGTGGTGACCCTACATGACTTAAACAACACTATGGTTCAATATTAATTACATTGCTATCCAACAAATCTTTGAGAAAACTCGTGCACAGAGAATGTATTCAGTTTTAACGTGCTCAAAAACTATACTCAACGCCTGCCAGTTTGGATTTAGGAAAAATAAAGCACTAATTGTATGCAATCATAAAAATGACTAGATTGCTTTACACAGCATTGGAAAATAAGGTATATCCACTAGGAGATTTTTTATTGACCTAAGAAAAGCTTTTGACACAGTTGACCACGACATCCTACTCTCACAACATTGATTCACTACGGTATAAGAGGCGCGTGCACTTGCGTATTTTCAAATCTTACTATTACTAATAGGTATCAGTTACGTCACCATTGAAAGACACAGCGATCTGCATACACGGCAATTAGATACTGGAGTTCCGCCAGAGGAAGTGTCTTGGTCGCCCTGCTCTTCCTCATATACATCACGTGACCTTCCAAACGTTCCAACACCTGAAAACCCATTCTCTTTGCTGATGACACGAGCTTAATGTCATCTCTCACCCTAATCTTGCCACCCTCAATAACCATTGTGATGAGGAGTGCTGATTAAACTATCGAACTTGGATGACAGCAATAAACTTAACGCTTAAGCACTGACAAAATCCATACTATTATTTGTTTGGTAGCAGAGCAGGAATGCACAATTAACATTAAGATGACAACACTCTAATTACCAGACATAATGGGGGGAAAATTCCTAGGCTGTATACCTTGACAACAACTGAATTTCAGCACCAATATCCAGCACATAGCCAAAAAAGTATTCAATAAGGTTGGGAATCCTCTCAAGATACGATTACTACGTGCCGCTCAAATGCCCTTGTTCTATCACTATACCACACTCCTTATTTATCAGTACCTCACTATGCTATTTGAGTGCATTGGGGATCAAACTGTGCAGCAACACACCTATAGAAGCCAGATGAATAACCAACAAACAAGCTGGGCAGTAAGAAATAATCACTGAATCCCATCCCTGCAACACACCCCCCCACTCTTCATTAGATCTAAACTTGCTCCCAGTTCCAGTCTACATCCACACGTTACTCACTGTGCAATCTATATCTTCAGGGCCTTAAACTCTAATAGTCGATCCTTGACCTAAACGCATCAGTTTCTGTGATTTGTTGTGACAGAACCCACGCAGGCATAACACCGCAGACACAAACATCTCTACGACATTCCCAGTGTCGACTAACCTTACAAAAACTTAAATGTATGTCGGAAAGGCCTAAAATTGGATGCCCTACCTAGATCTAGAACTGCAGATCACATTATCACCTTCAAAACTTCCATTAAAAAACATTTATCTCCCATGATACACCCCGTCAACTGGACTACACGAATACGACCTGGTGCGGTCACACTTACACTTCATACTCATTTGACCATAACGGAAAAATATTAAGCTCAGTCTGTAAAAGTAATGAATCCTGTGATACTCAATACTGAAACTATGTTACTGTGCAAACAAAAGCATTCAATTGCTAAACTCACAAACTAGTATTTAGTTCACTTAGCCATAATACCAACTAACTCTCATAATTTGTAATTATTTTACAATTACAGAATAAAACTAAGTGTTGCCCCGAAAAGCCTTAGCCATGCTAAGGTTCTAGTGGGTACACTCTGGTAGAATCACAATTTTACTATGTAAACCAACAATATACACAAATTTCTGTAAATCAGCATGTGTAATCCTATTACGGGAGTAATAATACTTTTGAATGATGGAATTTGGAATTTGAATTTGAATTCATTACCGCATGGGTGGGGATTGGATTGTCTGTTATCGTCCTTGGGCGCGATGTTGGCGGGTGGCGGGGTGCGTTTTAGCTGTCTTCACGGAATCTGTCTGGGGGAACGCAGGGGTTTATATGTGGTGGGCGTGGAGTGGGTGGGGGTGGTGCTACATTCGTTCGCAGGGGCTATGTGCGCCCGTTGGATGATTTATGTAACACAAGAGGAATTAGAAGTTGGGCACGTTACAGACCTTTGATGTGGGGTTTTCAGATCATCCGTGCAGTGCTTAGGCGGACTTGGACTGGGATGGAATGATCAGGGTTTATTCCGGGATAGGGAAACTAAACGTTGCAGCTATTGGAGGGGGAGGGGGTATGGGTCTGCTTTTCAGGAGTCTGATGGAAGAGATATCTGTGGAAAGCGACGGGCTGGGTGAAATGTTTGTTGGAAGGTGGGAAAGGAAGGAAAACGCGTGCCAACCCGGGAATAGCAGAGTTCTTATAAGAAGCGGGGAAAAAGAGGAGGCGAGGTAGAGGTAATGGGTGCCAAACGTATCTGGAGGCGTAAGCTAAATGATTACTTGTGGGGTTGGGCGGGTGTAGTAGTAGGTATGATGACAATTGAAACATCTTTTCGTTGTTCGAACTTAGCAGAAATTAACAAGAACGTTTCAATGCGGTTAGAGTCAGAGCAGGTATGGAAGAAATGCTATGGGGTGACAACCTTCGGGTTGTGTCTTGCGCCCAAATTTAGGGTCAGACAACAGGTGACGCCCTCTTGAAATTTGGGAAGTACAGGGGTTTGGGGGTTACCTGCCGGGTCAATACTCCTCACCACTGACAGCAGATTTTTTTAATGCTGATCTATGTTTGGGGAAAAGCTACGGCGGGGATAGGGGGGGGGTCCATGCGGGGGGCCTGGGGGGGGGGATTTCAGAAAAGTTTAAGTACAGAGACAGAAGGGTACTGAAGGTGAATTTCGAGTGGGGGGAGGAAAAGGAGTGATTTTAGTATGAGAAAAGGAAAGGCCCCGGGAAGAGGGCATTTCGAATGATTTTTATAGGGTGCATTGGGGAAGAAATTAACTTGTTGGTTGATTTTAAATTGCAGCTCACAAGGGGAGGTTGGTATGTCACAAAGTAGGGGGGGTAGTTGTGTTGGTCCCCAAAAAAGGGGGGGGGGAGGGGTCTGATTGCATATGGGCAATTCTCTATTGCTCAGACAAAAAATTTTGCAAAATTTTAGGAAACAGAAAGGGGGGGGAAGGGTTTTAGGTGTCTCTTTGCAACAAACAGTAGGGGTTTAAATACGTTTGTTTAAAAAAGGAGGGGTGTGGCTGAGGTGTACCCTTTAAAGAGATAGGGATATTCCCAGGAACGCAGAAAAGGGTCTTACGTTATTTTGGGGTTTGGGGAGAGTTTGGGCAAGTCGGGGGGTTGTCATACCCATGTTCTCTTTTGGGGTTTGGTTCGGGGGGCGGGGGGGGGGGGGGCCACGGTGAAGGCCCTCTTTTTGTAAAGATGGTTTCCCTCAGGGGGCGGTGAAAAGGGACATCCGGGGGGGGTCGGGAAAATGATCGAAATGCATAAATGGTGGCGGGGGGGATTAATCAAGTGGTGAACATGCGCATTTTTTGTTCAGTTGAAAATGTGAAGGATCCGGGTGGGACAAATGGTCAGCATATGTTTTCGGGGGGAAATTTGTACGGGGATTGTCTTTTTTCACGTATAATTGGGGGAAAAAGGGGAAAGGGTTTTTGTAAACTTAAGTTGGCCCCAAAGGGTTTTCTGAATTGGTGACAGTTTGCCGGGGGAATTTTAGCATCAAAATCGTCTTAAATGGGAATGGTTTTGGGAAGGGAGGAGGTTTTCTTCTTTGCGGTCTCGAAGAAACAGTTTTTAAAGCTGTCTACTACGTGATCCCTTTGGACAAAGTTCGTTCGTGTTGGGGTGGGTTTTAGATTTTTTTTGGGGGGGAAGTATTTCAACCTTACTTTTGGACGTTAGCGGAGTAAAAGTGGGGACGAAGAGCAAAAATGTACGTGGGGGTTGTTTTCCCCTTTTTCTGGGGGGGTAGGGGGAAACCGGGGATCAGTTAGGTCTGGCAATTGCGCAGGTTCTACAGAACGAAATTGCGGGAAATAAACTCAATAGGGTGAATTTTTGGGAAATAGTTTTCCCTTTCAAATATCGAAGTTTTACTGAAAAGGGTTTACTGCAACGCGGGTGGGGTAAGCAACGGGGGGCGGGACTACCCCCCCCCGGGGTAGCACCAAAGGGTAGTTAGAGACTTCAGGTGGGGGCGGGTTTTAGGGAGGGCATGTAATATATGAATGGTACCGTTGTCTGTGTTGTGGTTGTGGCGTTGGTGGCACTGGATCTTGGATTAATCCTAAAATGGCTGCCTTAACAGAAAAAAGAAAATTTTTTTCATTATATGTTCCACCTCACAAACGCGGGTTTCCCCGACTAAAGCCGGGGCGGGGTAAAGTATGTTGGGTCTTTCCGGGGATAAGATAAGAAAGATTTCGTCAATTTATTAACCCGAGGTTAGCCACCCAGGATACCCAGAGAAAGTCATTGCGTCATTGAGGACTAACTTATTCCATTGGGGTCCTAATCTTGTCCCCCAGATGCGACCCAACACCATCGACAAACCCCAGTACCTATATGCTGCTAGGTGAACAGGACAACAGTGTAAGGAAACGTGTCGAAATGTTTCACCCGCCGGAATCTAACCCGTGCCCTCCGTGTGTGAAGGCGGAAGCTTTAAGCCACCAGGCCACCGGGCCACTCCCGTTAGGTTTAGTTTTAGTCATTTGTAAGCGATGCCACGCTGATATCACCGCTAAAAGTACAACGTTATACTGGGCCTTTAAGGGGAAGTTTCATTAACAGACCCTTGTGATGGTTGTAAACTTTTGATGAAGGCAAAAGTTTCATTTGCCTAAGATTGTTTTGTATATGATAGTACGGTCACACGCTGGTGAGGGGGGGGGGTTGAGATTGTATGCTGTCCTATTTTGTAATCTTTGGACATTCAAGTACCTTGGGCAGCAGCTTTTGTGGGTATGTTGTTTCTGTCACCCAGGATATCACATGTATTTTTATATTTAACATTTATGGTGCATAAAGTCAGTTGATGTTCAACTAATATCACTGTATACAAGTAATGTAATAGTTTTTTGTGGGTTTATAATTAGTTTTTTGAGAAACTAAATTATGGGGTTGGACGGGTATTTGGTGTCTTCGTGTTTTCCTCTATGTAATCATACATGTTAGATCTGTAAAAGTCCTTATGTTTTAATTATTAAAGGATTTTTGCATATTTGAATTCCTTTTTCCAATATATGCAAAACCAAAAATAAAGAACACCATGTTCCAATTTCAAGAGTCCATGTAGCCTTCAGATAGTTATTTATATTCCCATATTAACCATGGTGTACAATAATATTACTTAATGATATTGTTTTTGAATATAAAAATTTTTATATAATCATAGTACCACGGTGTGTGCAATGCATTAGTTAATATGAAATTGGTTTTGTATATTAAATTTCATATACAATAAGAATAAAGACTGTCAGGTTTTTGGTTATATAGTTATTTTGTGTTAAGAAATATTGGATAGCGCTTCTTTTTTTATTATAATATTAAGGAAGAGGCTGAGACATGAGCCATACAACAAAGTAACAGTGGTGCTGGGAGCACAATGGGGTGACGAAGGTAAAGGGAAGATGGTGGACATGTTAGCTGGCTCCTCTGATGTGGTGTACAGGACAGGTGTCAGGGAGGCAACAATGCTGGTCACACAGTAGTGACTGGAGATGCAGAGTAAGACTTTCACATTCTGCCCATCTGGCATTATCAACACCTCAGCTGTGTCTGTCGTAGGTAATGGTGTTGTAGTGCACCTTGGTCAAATGTTTGAGGAAATAGAGAAGAACGAAGCGAAAGGTTGAAAGATTGGGAGAAACGACTTACCATATCTGATAGATCTCACATTGTATTTGATTTCCATCAAAGTGTAGATGGCTTGCAAGAGCAGGAACGTTCTATGGATAATTCTGGTACTAAAACCCTGGGCACTACTCCAGTAAGGCTGGGAGACATGGGGTTAGAATGGCATATCTTCTGGGAGACTTTAGTTTTTTTGAACAAAGGGTAGGAACTTAGTTGATTCGCACAAGAGAAGTTCCCTGAACTGCAGGTAAATGTTGAAGAGGAAGTTAGTAAGTACAAAGATTATGCTGAGAAAATGCAGCCCTTGGTAGCCACCACACTTGCTTATATTCACAAGTGTCTTAAGGGAATAAGAAAGTGCTGGTAGAAGGAGCAATGCTGCCATGTTGGATATTGACTTTGGGACTTATCCATATGTTTACCCCAATTAATTGCAGCATTGGCGGTGTATGTACTGGACTGGGCATTGCTCCTCAGTACATTGTTGAAGTGTATGGGGTAGTAAAGGCCTATACTACTAGAGTGGGTGTTGGACCTTTCCCCACTGAGCTTCATGATACTGGAAAATTACTGCAGTCCGTGGGGGTGAATATGGAGAACCACTGGGAGACCAAGAAGATGTGGCTGGCTGGATGCAGTGCTCTTGAGTCACTCCAATATGGTGAATGGCTACACTGCTATTATTCTTACCAAGTTGGATATATTAGATGAGCTAGAAGAAATCAAAATTGGCGTTGGCTACTTA
Source organism: Cherax quadricarinatus (assembly GCF_026875155.1). NCBI lineage: Eukaryota > Metazoa > Arthropoda > Malacostraca > Decapoda > Parastacidae > Cherax > Cherax quadricarinatus. The sequence goes on from NW_026503370.1 coordinate 12,256, forward strand.
AAGAATGGAGAAAGAATTGAACACTTCCCAGCAAATATGGGTGAATTGGAGGGTTAACAGTTTTAGTATATCACCAGCCAGGATGGATGCAAGATACCGATCAGTGCCGCACTTACGAGGAGCTCCCACAAAATGCCCGCAGTTACGTTGAAAAGATAGAGGAACTTATCATTTTACCAATGAAAAGGGTTGGTGTTGGAAAATCACGTGCCCCTATGATCCACAGTCTTCTAGAGGTTTGACTCCTGTCACCAAAAGAAATTTGGAAAAAGAAACAAAATATCATGGAAGAAAATGCAGTGTTACTAAGTAAGAAACTGTAATGTTTGCAAACCCTGAACAGGACCACATTTCAATTAAAGGTTTATTCTCGCCGGGAAATTTTGTATATTATTAAAAACAAAAATT
>NW_026503371.1:0-12024 GCF_026875155.1 Cherax quadricarinatus
ACCCACATCTTACAAGGCCACTACATCTTACAAGACACACTACAGTCTTACAAACACACTACAGTCTACATGACACACTATAGTCTTACAAGACACACTACAGTCTTACAAGACACACACTACAGTCTTACAAGACACACTACAGTCTTGCAAGACACACTACAGTCTTGCAAGAGGGCCACTACTCTTACAAGAACACTACATCTTGCAAGAACACTACAGTTTTAAGAACACACAGTCTTACAAGCACACTACAGTCTTTCAAGACACACACGTCTTACAATACACACACAGTCTTGCAAGATACACTACGTTTACAAGACAACAAAAAGACTTCAAGACACACGGGGATTACAAGACACACTACATCTTAATAACGCATACAGTCTTACAAGACACACTGCAGTCTTTCAAGAACACTATAGTTTTCAAGACACACTACAGTCTTCAAGACACACTGCAGCATTACAAAACACACTACAGTCTTTAAAAGACACATTACAGTCTTAAAAACACACACAGTTTACAAGACCACTCATTTTTACAAGACACACTACAGTCTTAAAAGACAACTATAGGTTAGAAACACACTACATCTTACAAGACACACACAGTTTACAAAAACACACATTTTTACAAGGGACACTTCAGTTTACAAGACACACTAAAGTCTTACAAGAAAACTCAGCTTACAAGCGCACTACACCTTTCAAGACACATTACATTTACAAGACCACACATCTTCAAAACACACTTTATTTACAAGGGACACTGTAGTCTTACAAGTCACACTACAGTCTTACAAACACGTGCAGTCTTACAAGATAAACACAATCTTACAAGACACACTACAGTCTTTCAGACACACTACAGTCTTCAAACACACTACAGTCTTACAAGACAACAAAAGTCTTGCAAGATACACACAGTCTTTCAAGATACACTACAATTTTTCAAAACAACCAGTCTTACAAGACACACTACATCTTACAAGACACACTGCAGCATTACAAAAACCACAACAGTCTTAAAAACACATTTCATCTTACAAACACACTACAGTCTTACAAGACACACTACAGTCTTAAAGAACATACAGTCTTAAAAGACCACTACATCTTAAAAACACTTATAGTGTTACAAGACCACACATTTTACAAGGAACTACGTCTTCAAAAAACACTAAAGTCTTACAAGAAAACTGCAGTCTTTAAAAGACACACTACAGTCTTACAAACACCTACAGTCTTACAAGAACACTACAGTCTTACAAGACACAACAATTTGCAAGACACACTACAGTCTTGCAAGACACATAAGACTTAAAGACACACTACAGTCTTACAAGACACACACAGTCTTTCAAGCACTCTACATCTTCAAACCCCCCTTTCGTCTTACAAGACACCTACGTCTTTCAAGCACACTACGTCTTACAAGACACACTTTTAGCTTACAAAACCCCCACAGTTTTCAAGACACATACAGCTTCAAGACACACTACGTCTTTCAAGCACACTAACATCCCCTTTCAAAACACACAAAGCTTACAAGAAAACTAAGTCTTTCAAGACACATATGGTCTTACAAGACACACTACAGTTAAAAAACACACTACAGCTTACAAGACACATAAAATCTTACAAACACATTATGTCTTACAATCACATACAGCTTACAAGACCAGTACAGCTTACAAGACACATTTAGTCTTAAAGTCACATACAGTCTTACAAGACACACTACAGTCTTACAAGACACAGTGTAGTCTTCTAGACACATACAGTCTTACAAGACACACACGAATTACAAGAACAAAGCGCCTTACAGACACACTAAGCTTTCAAGACACACAACGCCCTTACAAACAAATAAAAAATCTTTTCAAACACATTATGTCTTAAAAGTACACTACGTCTTACAAAACACAGTACAGTCTTAAAGACCACTATAGCTTTAAAAAACAACTATAGTCTTACAAGACACATACAGTTTTCAAGAACACTCAGTTTACAAAACACCACAGTCTTACAAGACACACTACATCTTACAAGACACACTACTTTACAAGACACATTCATCTTTTAAGACCACACAGTCTTCAAGACACACTACATCCCCAAAGACTCACTACAGTCTTGCAAAACATTATTCTTACCGACACAACATTCTTAAAAGACTCACTTCAGTCTTACGAGATATACTAAAGTTTTACAAGACACACTGTAGGTAACAAAACCACTACACTCTTAAAGACACATTAACTCTTACAAGACACACTACAGTCTTACAAGACACACTTCACTCTTGCAAAACACACACATTTACAAACACACAAGTCTTACAAGACATACTTAGTCTTACAAAACACATACAGTCTACAAGACACAACAGTTTAAAAAAGACAATACAGACTTACAAGACACACTACAATCTACAAACACACTACATCTTAAAGAACATACCGTCTTACAAGACACCTACATCTTCAAGGCACATACAGTCTTGCAAGACAAAAATACAGTCTTACAAACACATACAGCTTATAAACACTCTGCAGCTTACAAGACACTCTGCAGTCTTACAAGACACCTACGTCTTGCAAGACCACTGCAGTCTTGCAAGACACATTACACTCTTTAAAAACCACACTCTTACAAAACCCCACTTCACTCTTTCAAGACACACTGTAGTCTTTCAAGACACACTACATTTTTTCAAGAAACAGACAGTCTTTCAAAACACACAAGTCTTACAAGACACACTTTTACTCTTACAAGACACACTTTACACTTACAAACCACTATATTTTACAAGACCAGTACAGTCTTACAAGGCCACTTTAGTCTTAAAAACACACACGTCTTTCAAGACACACTAAGCTTCAAGACACACTACATCTTTCAAGACCACTACAGTCTTACAAGACACCCCAAAAGTTTTTCAAGGCAACTACAGTCTTACAAGACACACACATCTTGCAAGAAAACTAAGTATTGAAAAAACACATTAACTCTTACAAGCACACTACAGTCTTTTCAAGACACACTTCACTCTTACAAGAACACGTATCCCCAAAGACCACAAGTCTTACAAGACACAGTAAGTCTTACAAACACTCTCAGTCTTACAAACACCTTCACTCTTACAAGACACACTTCACTCTTTCAAGACCACTTTGCTTACAAACACAGTACAGTCTTACAAGACACACTATAGTCTTACAAGACAACACTATAGTGTTTTACAAGACACACTACAATCTTACAAGACACACTACAGTTTTACAAGACACACTACATTCTTACAAGGCACACTACAGTCTTACAAGACACACTACAGTCTTACAAGACACACTACAATCTTGCAAGACGCACTACAGTCTTACAAGAACTCTACAGACTTAATAACATCAACTACAGTCTACAAGACCACACTACAGTCTTACAAGACACACTACAGTCTTACAAGACACTCTACAGTTCTTACAAGACACACTACAGTCTTACAACGAACACTCTACAACTTAATAGACACACTACAGTCTTACAAGACACACTACAGTCTTACAAGACACACTACAGTCTTACAAGACACTCTACAGTCTTACAAGACACACTACAGTCTTATAAGACACACTATAGTCTTAAAAGACACACTACAGTCTTGCAAGACACACTACAGTCTTACAAGACACACTACAGTCTTACAAGACACACTTCAGTCTTACAAGACACACTCTAGTCTTACAAGACACAGTAGAGTCTTACAAGACACACTGTAGTCTTACAAGGCACACTACTGTCCTATAAGACACTCTACAGTCTTACAAGACACACAACAGTCTTACAAGACACACTACAGTCTTACAAGACACACTGCAGCATTACAAGACACACTACAGTCTTAAAAGACACACTATAGTGTTACAAGACACACTACAGTCTTACAAGACACTCTACAGTCTTACAAGACACACAATAGTCTTACAAGACAAACTACAGTCTTACAAGACACACTATGGTCTTACAAGACACAGTACAGTCTTACAAGACGCACTACAGTCTTACAAGACACAATAAAGTCTTACAAGACACATTATAGTCTTACAAGTCACACTACAGTCTTACAAGACACACTACAGTCTTACAAGACACGCTACAGTCTTAATAGACACACTACCGTCTTACAAGACACACTACAGTCTTACAAGACACACTACAGTCTTACAAGACACACTACAGTTTTTTTTTTTTTTCTTACAATACACACTACAGTCTTACAAGACACACTACAGTCTTACAAGACACACTACAGTCTTACAAGACACACTACAGTCTTAATAGACACGCAACAGTCTTACAAGACACACTATAGTCTTACAAGACACACTATAGTCTTACAAGACACACTACAGTCTTATAAGACACACTACAGTCTTACAAGACGCACTTCACTCTTACAAGACACACTACAGTCTTACAAGACACACTTCACTCTTATCAAGACAGACTGTAGTGTTACAAGACGCATACACTCTTACAAGACACATTACACTCTTACAAGACACACACAGCTTACAAGACACACTCACTTTTACAAGGCACACTGTAGTCATACAATCACACAACAGTCTTACAAGACAGAGTGCAGACTTACTAGATAACAACAATCTTACAAGACACACTACAGTCTTACAAGACACACACAGTCTTAGCAAGACACACTACAGTCCTTACAAGACACACTACAGTCTTGCAAGATTCACTACAGTCTTACAAGACCCACTACAGTCTTACAAGACAAACTACAGTCTTGCAAGATACACTACAGCTTACAAAGACACACTACAGTCTTACAAGACTCACTACAGTCTTACAAGACCACACACAGTCTTACAAACACACTACCGTCTTCAAAGACCCACTACATCTTACAAACACACTACAGTCTTACAAGACACACAACAGACTTACAAGACACACAGGAGCAGTTACAATACACATTAGAGTCCTTAATAGACGCACTACAGTCTTACAAGACACACTACAGTCTTACAAGACACACTATAGTCTTACAAGACACACTACAGTCTTACAAGACACACTGCAGCCTTAAACCAAGACACACAACAGTCTTACTAGACACATTACAGGTCTACAAGACACACACAGTCCTTACGAAGACACATCTACAGTCTTACAAACACTACTACAGTCTTACAATACACCCTACAGTTTAAAAAGACAACACTATAGTGTTACAAGACACACTACAGTCTTACAAGACACAGTGTAGTCTTACTAGACACACTACAGTCTTACAAGACACACTTCACTATTACAAGGCACACTGTAGTCTTACAAGACACAGTACAGTCTTACAAGACACACTACAGTTTTACAAGACACACTACATTCTTACAAGGCACACTACAGTCTTACAAGACACACTAAAGTCTTACAAGACAAACTGCAGTCTTACAAGACAAACTGCAGTCTTACAAGACACACTACAGTCTTACAAGACACACTACAGTCTTACAAGACACACTACAGTCTTACAAGACACACTACAATCTTGCAAGACACACTACAGTCTTGCAAGACACACTACAGACTTAATAGACACACTACAGTCTTACAATACACACTACAGTCTACCAACACACTATAGCTTACAAGACACACTACAGTAAACGTCTTGCAAGATCACACTACAGTCTTACAAGCCACACTACAGTCTTACAAGACACACTTCAGTCTTACAAGACACACTCTAGGCTTACAAGACACAGTAGAGTCTTACAAGACACACTGTAGTCTTACAAGGCACACTACTGTCATATAAGACACTCTACAGTCTTACAAGACATACTACAGTCTTACAAGACATACTACAGTCTTACAAGACACACTACAGTCTTACAAGACACACTAGCTTCTTACAAGACAAAATACAGTCTTACAAGACACACTGCAGTCTTACAAGACACACTACAGTGTTAATAGACCACTATAGTCCACAAAGAACACAACAATCTTACAAAACACACTACAGTCCCTTACAAGACAACACAACATTCTTACAAGGCACACTACAGTCTTACAAGACACACTACATTCTTACAAGACACACTACAGTCTTACAAGACACACTATAGTCTTACAAGACACACTACAGTCTTACAAGACACACTACAGTCTTGCAAGACACACTACAGTCCCTTGCAAGACACACAACAGTCTTGTGCCAAGACACACTACATTTCTTGCAAGACACACTACCAGTCTTGCAAGACACACTACAGACTTTAGATAGACACACTACATATCTACAAGACACACAACAAGTCTTAACAAGACACACTTCATCTTGCAAGAAAACACTGTAGTCTTACAAGACACTCAACAGTTTTACAAAATCACACTACTGTTTTACAATACACACTACAGTCTTACAAGACACACTTTACAGTCTTACAACACACAACTTAGTCTTACAAGACACACTATAGTCTAACACAGGCACACTACTGCTAGTCTTACAATAGCACACTACAGTCTTACAAGACACACCCAGTCTTACAAGACACACTACAGTCTTACAAGACAACACTACAGTCTTACAAGACTCACTACAGTCCTACAAACACACTTCCAGTCTTACAAGACACACTAAACAGTCTTACAAGACACACTAGAGTCTTACAAGGACACTCTACAGTCTTAACAAGACACACAACAGAACGTAATAACGCACTACAGTCTTACAAGACACACTACAGTCTTACAAGACACACTACATCATACAAGACACACTACAGTCTAACAGCCACTAAGTCTTACAAGACACACTACATCTTACATGACACACTAAGCCTTGGAAGACAGACTACAGTCTAATAAAACACGCTACAGTCCTTACAAGACGAACTACAGTCTTACACGACACACTACAGTCATACAAGACACATTCTACAGACTTACAAGACACACTACATCTTACAAGACACACTACAACTTACAAGACACACAATAGTTCTTTACAAGACTAATAAAAAACTACAGTCTTACAAGAACACACTATGGTCTACAAGACCCACTACAGTCTTACAAGACACACTACAGTCTTACAAGACACACTACAGTCTTACAAGACACACTATCAAGATCACTTGCAAGCACACTACAGTCTTACAAGTCACACTACAGTCTTACAAGACACACTACAGCAGTCTTGCAAGACAACACAACAGTCTTGCAAGACACACTCAGACTTAATAGACACACTCAAGTCCTTACAAGACACATACAGTCTTACAAGACACACTACAGTCTTAAAGACACACTAGGGCAGTCCTTACAAGACACACTTCAGTCTTGCAAGACACACAACAGTCTACAAGACACACTACAGCTTACAAATACACGCTACAGGTATCTTGCAAGACACACTACAGTCTTGCAAGACACACTACAGACTTAATAGACACACTACAGTCTTACAAGACACTCTACAGTCTTACAAGACACACTGCAGTCTTATAAAACACACTACAGTGTTAATAGACTCACTACAGTCTTACAAGACACACTACAATCTTACAAAACACACTACAGTCTTACGAGACACACTACATTCTTACAAGGCACACTACAGTCTTACAAGACACACTACAGTCTTTACAAGACAAAAAACTACAGTCTACATGACACCACTATAGTCATACAAGATCACACTAAGTCTTACAAGACACACTACAGTCCTTACAAGAACACTACAGTCTTGCAAGACACACTACAGTCTTGCAAGACACACTACAGTCTTGCAAGACACACTACAGACTTAATAGACACACTACAGTCTTACAAAACACACTACAGTCTTACAAGACACACTACAGTCTTACAAGACACACTACAGTCTTACAAGACACACTACAGTCTTACAAGACGCACTACAGTCTTACAAGACACACTTCAGTCTTGGCAAGACACAATGGTAGTCTTACAAGACACACTACAGTTTTACAAGACACACTACTGTCTTACACACTCACTACAGTCTTACAAGACATACTGTCATTCTTACAACACACCACTCTAGTCTTACCAATACACACTACAGTCTTACAAGACCACACTACAGTCTTACAAGACACACTACAGTCTTACAAGACACACTACAGTCTTACAAGACACACTTCAGTCTTGCAAGACACACTGTAGTCTTACAAGACACACTACAGTTTTACAAGACACACTACTGTCTTACAATACACACTACAGTCTTACAAGACATACTTCAGTCTTACAACACACACTCTAGTCTTACAATACACACTACAGTCTTACAAGACATACTTCAGTCTTACAACACACACTCTAGTCTTACAAGACACACTACAGTCTTACAAGACACACTCCAGTCTTACAAGGCACACTACAGTCTTACAAGACACACTACAGTCTTACAAGACAGACTACAGTCCTACAAGACACACTCCAGTCTTACAAGACACACTATTGTCTTACAAGACACACTTGAGTCTTACAAGACACACTACAGTCTTGCAAGACACACAACAGTCTTGCAAGACACACTACAGAACTTAATAGATAACGCTTCTACAGTCTTACAAGACAAACGTACACTCTTACAAGACATACTAAAGTCTTACAAGACACACTACAGTCTTATAAGACACACTACAGTCTTACAAGACACACTACTGTCTTACAAGACACACTAGAGTCTTGACAAAGCACACTACAGTCCTTACAAGATCACTAAGAGGTCGTTGCAAACACACTACAGTCTTACAAGACACACTACAGTCTTACAAGACGCCCCCACTACAGACCTAACAGACACACTACAGTCTTACAAGACAAACATACAGCCTTCAAACACACTTACAGTCTTCTAGAACACACTATAGTCTTACAATGACACACTACAGTCTTACAGGACACATTATAGTCTTACAAGACCAGTACTGTCTTACAAGACATATATAGTCTTACAAGACACACTACACAAGTCTTACAATCCAACACTACAGTCTTACAAGACACAGTGAAGTCTTACTAGACACACTACAGTCTTACAAACACACTTCACTACTACCAGGCACACTGTTAGTCTTACCAAGACACAGTACAGTCTTACAAGACACCGTACAGTCCTTATAAGACATCACCCATTCTTACAAGACACACACAGTCTACAAGACACACTACAGTCTTACAAGACACATCCAGTCTTACAAGACACACGCTGCATTACAAGACACACTACAGTCCTTACAATGAACAACCCCACCTAAACAAGGGTCCCCCCCCCCTTACAAAGACACACTACAGTCTTACAAGACACACTACAGTCTTACAAGACACACTACAGTCTTACAAGACACACTACAGTCTTACAAGACACACTACAGTCTTACAAGACACACAACAGACTTACAAGACACACTGGAGCATTACAAGACACACTACAGTCTTAAAAGACACACTACAGTCTTACAAGACACACTACAGTCTTACAAGACACACTACAGTCTTACAAGACACACTATAGTCTTACAAGACACACTACAGTCTTACGAAGACACACTGCAGCATTACAAGACACACTACAGTCTTACAAGACACACTGCTGCATTACAAGACACACTACAGTCTTACAAGACACACTACAGTCTTAAAAGACACACTATAGTGTTACAAGACACACTACAATCTTACAAGACACACTACAGTTTTACAAGACACACTACATTCTTACAAGGCACACTACAGTCTTACAAGACACACTACAGTCTTACAAGACACACTACAATCTTGCAAGACGCACTACAGTCTTACAAGACACTCTACAGACTTAATAGACACACTACAGTCTTACAAGACACACTACAGTCTTACAAGACATCACCTACAGTCTTACAAGACACTCTACAGTCCCTTACAAGACACACTACAGTCTTACCAGACACTCTACCGACTTAATAGACACACTACGTCTTACAAGACACGACTACAGTCTTCAGACACACTACAGTCTTACAAGACACTCACAGTCTTACAAGACACACTACAGTCTTATTAAGACACACTATAGTCTTAAAAGGACACCTACAGTCTTGCAAGACACACTACAGTCTTCAAGACACACTACAGTCTTACGCAAGACACCACTTCATTCTTACAAGACAACACTCTCGTCTTGACAAGACACAGTAGAGTCCCCCCCCCCCCTTTTACAAAGAAAACCACTGAGTCTTACAAGGCACACTACTGTCCTATAAGAACCTACATTCTTACAAGACACACTACAGCTTACAAACACACCTACAGTCTTACAAGACACACTGCAGCATTAACAAGACTCACTACATCTTAAAAGACACCCTATAGTGTTACAAGACACACTACAGTCTTACAAGACACTACTAAGTCTTACAAGACACACATAGTCTACAAGACCAAACTACCGTCTTACAATACACCCTACTGGTCTTACAAAAGACACAGTACAGTCTTACAAGACGCACTAACAGTCTTACAAGAACACAATAAAGTCCTTACAAGACACATTATAGTCTACAAGTCACACTACAGTCTTATCAAGACACACTACGTCCCTTACAAGACACGCTACATCTTAATAGACACACTACGTCTTACAAGACACACTACAGTCTTACAAGACACACTACAGTCTTACAAGACACACTACGCTTACAAGACACACTACAGTCTTACAAGACACACTACAGTCCTTTACAAGACACACTACAGTCTTCAAGACACACTACAGTCTTAATAGACACGCTACAGTCTTACAGAGTCACACTATAGTCTTACAAACACACTATAGTCTACAAGACACACTACAGTCTTATAAGACACACTACAGTCTTACAAACGCATTTCACTCTTACAATACACACTACAGTCTTACAAGAACTCACTTCACTCTTACAAGACAGACTTAGTGTTACAAGCGCACTAACACTCTTACAAGACACATTTACACTCTTACAAGACACACTACAGTCCATTTTTTTGTTTTTTTTTTTAACAAGACACACTTCACTTTTACAAGGCACACTGTAGTCTTACAAGTCACACTACAGTCTTACAAGACACAGTGCAGACTTACAAGATAAACTACAATCTTACAAGACACACTACAGTCTTACAAGACACACTACAGTCTTACAAGACACACTATCAGTCTTACAAGACACACTACAGTCTTGCAAGATACACAACAGTCTTACAAGACACACTACAGTCTTACAAGACAAACTACAGTCTTGCAAGATACACTACAGTCTTACAAGACACACTACAGTCTTACAAGACACCCTACATTCAGTCTACAAGACCACAACAGTCTTACAAGACACACTACAGTCTTACAAGACACACTACAGACTTACAAGACACACTACAGTCTTACAAGACACACTACAGTCTTACAAGACACACTATAGTCTTACAAGACACACTGCAGCATTACAAGACACACTACAGTCTTAAAAGACACACTATAGTGTTACAAGACACACTACAGTCTTACAAGACACACTACAGTCTTAAAAGACACACTATAGTGTTACAAGACACACTACAATCTTACAAGACACACTACAGTTTTACAAGACACACTACAATCTTACAAGGCACACTACAGTCTTACAAGACACACTACAGTCTTACAAGACACATTACAATCTTGCAAGACGCACTACAGTCTTACAAAACACTCTACAGACTTAATAGACACACTACAGTCTTACAAGACACACTACAGTCTTACAAGACACTCACAGTCTTTCAAGACACACAAAAAGTCCTTACAAGACACACTACAGTCTTACAAGACACACTACAGCCTTTCAAGACACACTACAGTCTTAATAGACACACTATAGTCTTACAAGACACACTACAGTCTTACAGGACACATTATAGTCTTACAAGAACACTACAGTCTTTCAAACAC
>NW_026503376.1:0-13882 GCF_026875155.1 Cherax quadricarinatus
ATTTGGGGAGAGATCCCAACCGTTTTGATATTTTTTTTGCTATATGCGGGTGGGGGTCCAAATTCAGGTTTTTGTCAAGGTAAACCAAAAATTCCCCCCCCATTATTTGGTAATTAGAGTGTTGTCAATTTTAAAATGTTAATTTGTGCATCTCCTGCTCTGCTACCAAAAAAAAATATAGTAAGTTTTTTTCAGTGTTAAGCGTAAGTTTGTTGGCTGTCATCCAAGTCGATATTTTAATCAGCTCCTCATTCACAATGGTGTTAAGGGGGCAAGATTAGGGTGAGGATGACATAAGTCGTGTCATCACAAAGAGAATGGGTTTTAGGTTTGGGATACGTTTGGTAGGTCATTGATGTAATGAGGAAGAGCGGGGGACCAAGGACATTTCCCTGCGGAACTCCAGTATCAAGTGGCCGTTTGCTGATGCTGTGTCTTTAATGGTGACTTTACGAATACCTATTAGTAATGTAAGATTTGAAATAAGCAAGCGAAATGGCCTCTTATACCGTAGTGGTCAAGTTTTGGTGGATTTCGTGGTTTACTGTGTCAAAAGTTTTCTTAGGTCAATAAAATTCCTAGGGGGATATTCCTTATTTTCCAGTGCTGTGTAAAGCAGATCTAGCATTTTTATGATTGCATCATTAGTGCTTTTATTTTTCCTGAATCCAAACCGGCAGGGTTGAGTATGTTTAAACCTTTTATAAATGAATACAGTCTCCTGTGCACAAGTTTCTCAAAGTTTTTGGATAGCAATGGTAATTTAAGATATTGGCCTAAAGTTTTTTTAAGTCTGTAGGGTCACCCCCTTTTTTATGTTTTGGTGAAACCCTTGCCTCTTGAGTATTTGGGGAAGGTGCTAGTCTCTTTTGACTTGTTAAAAAGTAATGAAATAGCATGCGAAAGGACATGGGCCGCTCGCTTGTACAGTAATGGGGGGGACATGAACAGTTTCCCCGATTATTTTTAAGTGACTTTATGATCTCAATGACTTCCGTGGCTCAGTTGGTGCAAGATAGGGAATAAGGGGAATTAGGGAAATTTCCATCTAGGTAGTCCCCGGGATGGGCATTGGTATGTGGGTTTTACTGGGGAATTAGATCCTAGTAGTTTACAGGTGGGGAGGGTAACAGGAGTCCCAATGGGAAAGCCAAACTATAAAAGGGGACTACACAGGTATGAGGACTTCCTGCGGGAGGTGCAGTGGGACAGAGAAATGGTAGGAAAGACAGTAAAAGAAATGATGGAGTATGTAACAAAAAAATGTAAGGAGGCAGAGGAAAGGTTTGTTCCCAAGGGCAACAGAAACAATGGGAAGACCAAAGCGAGTCCCTTTGGGTTTACCCAAAGGTGCAGGAGGCAAAAACAAGTGTATTAGAGAATGGAAGAGGTATACCCAAGGCAAAGGACCCAGGAAAATAAGGGGATAAGTCAAAGAGCTAGAAACAAATATGCACAGATAAGGAGGGAGGCCCAGCGACAGTACGAAAATGACATAGCATCGAAGCCAAGTCTGACCCCAAAACTGCTGTTAGCCACATTTGGAGAAAAACAACAGTCAAAGACCAGTGATCAGGGTGAGGAAAGAAGGTGGGGAACTCACAAGAAACGTTTAAGAGGTATGCGAGGAGCTCAACAGGAGATTTAGGAAGTATTCGCAGAGAGACAAGAAGGGCTCTGGGGAAGACGGGCAGATGGGACACCAACAGGGAATAGACCAAAAAGGTGCTGGACAATATGCACAAAAACTGAGAGGAGGTGAAGAAGCTGCTAAGTGACCTTTTATACATCAAAGGCAATGGGACCGGACAACAACTCCCCGTGGGTCCTCAGGGAGGGAGCAAATATCCCTGTTTTGTGCCATTAACCACAATCTTAACACATCCCTTTAAAAGGGGGGAAAACACTGGGGTAGGGGAAGATCGCTAATGTATTTTCCCCATTTTTAAAAAGGGGGACAAAAAAAAGGCATTTAAATTTTTACAGACCAGGGGTCATGACCTGTAAAGTATGCAAAGCCCATAGAAAAGATTATCAAAGGAAGTGGGGGACCCACCTGGAAGGGGAACAAGTTTAAAAAAAAAAAACCGGATAACCAGAAACGGATTCATGGAAGGAAAATCCTGTGCCCAAAAACCCAAATCTGGGGGTTCTTAAAAAAAAGTTACAAAAGTGCGACAGGAGAGGGGGAGGGGGGGGGTTTGTTTTCCCTTTTGGGGGACCCCAAGAAGGCCTTCGCCAGTTCCTCACAAGGGGATTTAGGGCAGAAACTAGGGGATCAGGCGCAAAAAAAAATAACAGGAGGGGACTGCAGGGGAAACAGAAAATTTCCCTGACAGGGAGGAACAACGAGTCGGGTACGGATGAGGTATCACAGTGGGCACTTGGGGACGAGGGGGGCCCCCACGGGGGTCAGCCCCAAGGACCAGTGTTTATTTTGGTAAAATTTGAATGACATATGGAAGGAATAGATCAGGGGTTTGCCCCTGTTCGCGGGATGATGTGAAGTTAATGGGAAGAATTTTAAAAATCAGAGGAGGACCAGGCGGGACTTCAAGGGACCGGGGAAGGCTGGACACGTGGTCCAGCAACGGCTACTTGAATTCAACCCTCCAATTTGAAAAAGCCCATAAAAGGATGGGGAAAAGGGGCCCAAAGAAAAACCGCGACGAGTATAGACTAGGGGGCCCAAAGGGATTTTGAAAAACCTCTTTTTGGAAAAAAATCTTGGGGGGGCCCAATAACACCGACATGCCCTCTGGGGGCCCTCACTTAAACCAGATAACTGCTGAAACCCTAGGGGGGGGGCCTAGAAAACCTGAAAAAAGCTTTCCATTTTCAAAGTAAGGAATCGTTCAAGACACGTACATTTGTTGCATCAGGCCCATACGGGGAGTATGCAACCCATTTTGGAACCCCCCCCCGGGGCAAACCGTCAAAAAAATTGAGAAAGTGAAAAAGGGGTTTGGGCAACAAGGCAAGTTCCGGAGCTCGGGGGTAGGGTCCTAGAAAAAAAGGTTTGGGAGGGAAATCGGACGGGACGACATTGGGGGACGGGGCTTTTGTCGGGGGAGACATGATTTGACTTTAAAAAAGTACTGTTTTGTAATAGATAAGGTAGACAGAGCCGGGTTGTTCCAGAAAAGGGGGACACAAAACAAGGGGTCGAAACTGGAAGTGAAGACTGGGGACGAGTCATAAGGATTTTAAAAGAAAAAGTATTTCTTTCAGTCATAAGAGTCTTTCGGGAATTGGAGAACCCCTAACAATGTTGAGGGAGGGGGGAAACCATACATAGCTTTATGAGGGGGGATGACAAATTTCTGGAAGCAGAGAGAAAAACCTGGGTAGTAAACAGTGAAGAGGGGGGGGCCATAGCTGTGTCTCGCCCCGGAAAACCACAATTAGGTGGCACACACACACCACAAAAAACCACACACCCCCAAAACACCCCAACAACACCCCCCCACAACAACCCCCCCCCCCGGGAAAGGGACATCACCACACGATGCAATACAACAGGCCAGTGTCTAATCGCCCATGTCCCTGGGGCCAAAGGGTTTAACTAACATGTCCCTGGACAAGCGATCTTAACAGTGCAAAAAACAAGCCACATGGGAATGGAAATATTTAGCCCAAAAATCTTTTTCACCCATGATTGTCAGGGGGCCCGTTTTCAATGTTGCAAGACTAGCAAAAAGGGTAGTTGGGGGAAAAATTCTGTCCCGATGCAAAAGGGAGAAGCGTAAAAGCATCGGGGCAAAGTCACATTGAAATGGAAATTATTGTTGGTGGGAATTATTTTATGGTAAAATTATTGAATCACGATTTTTCCCCAATTTGGGCCCCACCCCCTGTATTGCAGGGGGAACGTTTTTCCACACCTTTTTTTTTTCAGGTGTGCTCCAATTTTCATCATCCCCTTTTATCTTGGACCTATTTTTTTTCTTCTTTTTCCCTTATGTGTTTTTTTAACCCCTTTTGCTTTTAAATCTCCGTTTTAACTGTTTTCTTTTTTTTTTTTTATCCTAAACCCCATCTTGACTTTTTTCAAGTTTTTTCCCCCCCCCCTCTCTACCTCATGTTTTTCCCCCCCTCTCTCCCTACCCCAAATTCTTCCCCCCCCCTTATACCTCATGTTCTTCCACCCTCTCTCTCTACCTCATGTTCTTTCCCCCCTCTCTCTCCTCATGTTCTTTTCCCCCCTCTCTCCAAACCCCATGTTCTTCCCCCCCCTCTCTCTACCTCATGTTCTTTTCCCTCCTCTCTTTTCTACCCCATGTTCTTCCCCCCCCTCCTCTTCCCTTTATGTTTTTTTCCACCCCCTCTCCCCTTTCCCCAAGTTCTTTTCCCCCCCCCCTCTCTCAAACCCCATGTTCTTCCACCCCCCCTCTCCTACCTCATGTTCTTTCCCCCCTCCCCTCTACCTCAAGTTCATCCACCCCCTCCCCTCAAACCCCATGTTTTTTCCACCCTCTCCCCTCTACCTCATGTTTTTTCCACCCCCTCCCCTCTACCTCATGGTTTTTCCACCCCCTTTTCTCACCTTTATTTTTCTTTGCCCCCTCCCCTCTACCCCAAAGTTCTTCCACCTCTCTCTTCTTCAGTTTTTTCCCCCCCATTTTCCTTCCTCATGTTCTTCCACCCCTTTTCTCTACCTCATGTTCCTTTTTCCACCCCCTCCTCCCACCTCATGTTTTTTCCCCCCCTCTCCTACCTCAAAGTTCTTTTCCCCCCCTTTTCTCTTCCTCATGTTTTTTCCCCCCCTCCCCTCTTAAACCCCAAGTTCTTCCACCCTCTCTCTCTACCTCAAGTTTCTTCCACCCCCTTTCCCCCTAACCCCATGTTTTTTTCCACCCTCTCTCTTTACCCTGTTCTTCCCCCCCCTCTCTACCTTATGTTTTCCAAACCCCCCTCTTCTAAACCCCAGTTCTTCCGCCCCCCCTCTCTACCTCATTTCTTCCACCCCTCTCTTACCTCAGTTTTTTCCGCCCCCTCTCCCCCTACCTCATGTTCTTCCACTCTCCTCTACCCCATGTTCTTTTGCCCCCCCTTCTCTACCTCATGTTCTTCGCCCCCCCTCTCTACCTCATGTTCTTCCCCCTCTCTACCTCATTTCCCCCCGCCCCCCTCTCTACCCCAAAGTTTTTTCCAAACCCCCCCTTTCTACCAATGTTCTTTCCCCCCCTCTCTACCTCAGTTCTTCCGCCCCCCCTTACCTCTTTTTCTTCCCCCCTCTCTCTCTTTTCCTAAATTTTTCCCCCCCCCTCTCTACCCCATGTTTTTTTTCCCCCCCCTCTACCTCATGGTTTTTTCCAAACCCTTTTTCTCCACCTCATGTTCTTTTCCCCCCCTCTCTCCTTTATGTTTTCCCCCCCTTTTTTCTCTACCTCATGTTTTTTTCCACCCCTCTCCTCTTCATTTCTTTTCCGCCCCCCCCTCTCTACCTCTGTTCTTTCCCCCCCCTCTCTACCTCATGTTCTTCCACCCCCTCTCTCTACCTCATGTTATTCCGCCCCTCTTCTACCTCATGTTCTTCCACCCCCCTCTCCTTTCCTCATTTTTTCCCCCCTCTTTTCAAACCCTTAAAGATTTTAAATTTTTTTTTCTTTTTTTTTTCCGCCCCCCCTCTCAACCCCATGTTTTTTCTTCTCCCTTTTTTCCCCCTCTCTTTTCCCCATTTATTCCCCCCCTCTCTCTACCCTTATGTTCTTCCACCCTCTCTCTCTTTCCTCATGTTTCCCTTTCCCCCCTCTTCCTCATTTCTCCCCCCCCCCTTTCCCCTTTTCCCCCCCTCTCTCCTTTCCTCAAAGTTCTTTCCCCCTTTTCAAACCCCATGTTTTTTCCACCCTCTCCCTACCCCATGTTTTTCCGCCCCCTCTCTCTACCTTTATGTTCTTCCACCCCCTCTCTCACCCCATTTTTCTTCCCCCCCCCTCTACCTCAAGTTTTTTCCCCCCCTTTTCTCTACCTCAAGTTCTTTTCCCCCCTTCTCTCTAAACCCCATTTCTTTTTTCCCCCCTCTCCCCTCATGTTCTTCCACCCTCTCTCCCTTCCCCCCATGTTCTTTTCCCCCCCCCCCTCTCTACCCTGTTCCTTTCCCCCCTCTCTCTCTACCCCATGTTTTCCCCCCTTTTCCACCCTTTTCCCCCCCTCCCCTACCTCAAGTTTTTTTCCCCCCCTCTCTTCTACCTCAATTTTTGCCCCCCCTCTTCTCTACCCCATGTTCTTCCCCCCTCTCTTCCCACCCCATGTTCTTCCCCCTCTCTCCACCCAATGTTTTTTCCCCCCCCCCTCTCTCTAAACCCCATGTTCTTCCACCCTCTCCCCCTTTTACCTCAGTTTTCCACCCCCCCTCTACCTCATGTTCTTCCCCCCTCTTTTACCTCATGTTTTTTCCCCCCCTCTCTCTAATCAGTTCTTCCACCCCCTCTCTCTACCTCTTTTTTCTTTCCCCCCCCACCTCTCTTTCCTCATGTTCTTCCACCCTTTCTCTCTACCTCATTTTTTCCCCCCCCTCTCTCTCCCTTTTTTTCCAAACCCCCCCTCTCTACCTCATTTCTTCCCCCCTTCCTCTACCTCATTTTTTTCCCCCCCTCTCTACCTCATGTTTTTCCACCCCCTTTTCTAACCCCATGTTTTTTCCCCCCCTTCTCTCTATAAATTTTTTTCCCCCCCCTCTCTACCCCCATGTTCTTCCACCCCCCCTTTTCTACCTCTGGGCTTCCCCCCCTCTCTTCTACCTCATGTTCTTCCCCCCCTCTCTCCCCATGTTCTTCCACCCCCTCTCTCTACCTCATGTTCTTCCACCCTCCTCTCTACCTTTATGTTTTCCCCCCCCTTTTCTCCTTTTCCTCATGTTCTTTCCAAACCTTTTCTCTCTCCCTCTGTTTTCCCCCCCTCTCTCTACCTTATGGTTTTTTCCCCCCCCTCCTTTTTTCCCCCCCACCCTTTAAAGTTCTTCCCCCCCCTCTCTACCTCATGTTCTTCCCCCTTTCTCTACCTCATGTTTTTTTCCCCCCTCTTTTACCTCTTTTTCTTCCCCCCCTCTCTCTACCTTTATGTTTTCCCCCCTTTTCCAACCTCCTTCCCCCCTTTTTACCTCATGTTCTTCCCCCCCTCTCCCCTACCTCTGTTTTTTCCACCCCCTCTCTCTAAACCCCAGTTTTCCCCCCCACCCCCTCTCTCTACCTCAAAGTTCTTCCCCCCTCTCTCTACCTTTTATTTTTTCTTCCACCCTCTCTCTCTACCTTTTATGTTTTTTCCACCCCTCTCTCTACCTCAAGTTTTTCCACCCTCTTTTCCCACCTCAAGTTCTTTCCACCCTCTCTCCCCTCATTTCTTCCCCCCCTCTCTCTAAATCATGTTCTTCCAAACCCCTCTCAAACCCCATGTTCTTCCCCCCCCTCTCCTACCTCATGTTCTTCCACCCTCTCTCTCTAACCCCATGTTCTTCCACCCCCCCCTCTCTACCTCATGTTTTTTCCACCCCCCTCTCCCACCTCATGTTTTCCACCCCCTTTTCTTACCTCAGTTCTTCCCCCCCTCTCTCTCTACCTCATGTTCTTCCACCCCCTCTCTCCACCCCATTTCTTCACCCTTTTTCTTTTCCTCATGTTTTTCCCCCCCTCTCTCTACCCCAGTTTTTCCCCCCCTCTCTCTACCCCCATTTTCTTTTCCCCCCCCTTTTCTCTACCTCAGGGGGGGGGGGGGGGTTTTTCCAAAAAAACCCCTCCCACCTCATGTTTTCCACCCCCCCTCTACCCCCCCTTTCCCTTTCCCCCCTTCTCTCTAAACCCCATGTTCTTCCCCCCCCCTCTACCTCATGTTTTCCCCCCCCTCTCTCTACCTCATTTCTTCCCCCCCCTCTCTTTCCCCATGTTTTTCCAAAACCCCCCTCTACCTCATGTTTTCCCCCCCCCCTTCCCCCTCTACCTCATGTTCTTCCAAACCTTCTCCCCTACCTATGTTTTCCACCCCCTTCTCTACCTCATGTTTCCCCCCCTCTCTCTAAACCCCATGTTTTTTCCCCCCCCTCTCTTAAATCAAGTTCTTTCCCCCCCCTCTTCCCTTTTTTTCCAATTTCTTCCAGCCCCCTCTCTCTACCCCCAAAAGTTCCTTTTCCCCCCTCTTTCTCTACCTCATTTTTTCCACCCTCTCTCTACCTCAATTCTTCAACCCCCTTCCCTCTTTTTTTTTCCCCCCCAAAGTTCTTCCCCCCTCTCCTACCCAAGTTTTTCCCCCCTCTCTCTCTACCTATGTTTTTTTCCGCCCCCTCTTCTCTACCCCATGTTCTTTCCCCCCTCTCTCCCACCTAAAATTTTCCACCCCCCTCCCCATTTTTTACCCCCTTTCTTCCTTTTCCACCCTCTTTTCCCACCTATGTTCTTTCCCCCCCCCTCTCTCTCCTCATTTTTTCTCCCAAACCCCTTTTTTCCCCCCACTCATGTTCTTTCCCCCCCTCTCTTACCTCAATTTTTTCACCCCCCTTCCCCTTTTCCCCCAAATTTCTTTTAAACCCTCCCTCTCTACCTCATGTTTTCCAACCCCCCTTTTCTTACCTCATGTTCTTCCCCCCCCTTTTTTTTTCTCATGTTTTCCACCCCCTCTTCTACCTCAGTTCTTCCACCCCCTTTTTCCCCCCCCTTTTCTTTTCCCCATGTTTTTTCCCCCCCTTCTCTACCTCATTTTTCTTCCCCCCCCCTCTCTTCTTCCTCAGGGTTTTTCCCCCCCCTTTTTTCTCTACCCCAAGTTTTTCCAAACCCCCTTTTTTCTCTAACCCCAAGTTCTTCCCAACCCCCTCCTCTAATTTAAGTTCTTCCACCCCCCTTCCCCTCTAAACCCCATGTTTTCTTCCCCCTTTTCTCTTACCCCCATGTTCTTCCACCCCTCTTTTCCCGTGGGGGCCTCAATTTTTTCTTTCCCACCCCCTCTCTCCTACCTTAGGGTTTTTCCGCCCCCTTTTTTTACCTCATTTTTTTCCAACCCCCTCTTTTCCCCACCGAAAGTTCTTCCACCCCCCTCTCCCACCTCAAAAATTTTTCCACCCCTCTCTCTACCTCAAGTTCTTTCCAAAACCCCTCTCTCTACCTCATGTTTTTTCCCCCCTCTCTCTCTACCTCATGTTCTTCCCCCCCCTCTCTCTACCCCCAAGTTTTTTCCACCCCCCTCTTTCCCAAGTTTTTTCCACCCTCTCTTTTCTACCCCCCTTTCTTTTGGGGGGCCACCCCTCTCTTCTACCTTTTTGTTCCCCCACCCCCTTTCCTACCTCAAGTTTTTTCCATATCTCCCCTCTCTTTACCTTCCCCCTTTCTTTTTCTTCCCCCTTCTCTCTTTCCTCGTTCTTCCCCCCTCCCCTCTCTACCCATGTTCTTCCAAACCCCCTCTCTCTAAAACCCCATGTTCTTTTTACCCCCTTCCCCTTCCCCGGGGGGGTTTTCCCCCCCCCTTTTTCTTTCCCCAGGTTTTCCACCCCCTTCTTTCCCCTGCCCAATTTCTTCCCACCCCCTCTCTCTCTACCTCAGTTCTTCCACCTCTCTCTCTACCCCCATGTTTTTTTCCCCCCTCTCCTCACCTCATTTCTTCCACTCCTTTTTCTTTACCTCTGGGTTTTTCCACCCCCTCTTCTTCCCAAAAATTTTTCCACCCCTTTTCTACCTTATGTTTTTTCCCCCCCCTCTCTTTACCTCAAAGTTCTTTCCCCCCCCCCTCTCCTACCCCAAGTTCTTCCACCCCTCTCTCTCTACCTCATGTTTTTCCCCCTCTCTCTCTACCTCTTTTTCTTCCAAACCCCCTCTCTCTACCCCCAGTTCTTTCCCCCCCCTTCTTCTACCTCATGTTCTTCCACCCCTTTCTCTACCTTTTGTTTTTCCCCCCCCTTCTCTACCTCTTTTTTTTTCCATCCCCCCCTCCTCCTAATTCTTTTCCCCCCCTCTCTCCACCTCATGTTCTTCCCCCCTCTCTACCTCATGTTCTTCCACCCCCTCTCTCTACCCTATTTTTTCTTCCAAATTTCCTTTTTCTTTTCCTCATGGGTTTTTCCACCCCCCTCTTTCTTCTCCCCTTTCTTTTCACTTCCACCCCCTCTCCCCTACCCCATGTTTCTTCCAACCCCCCAACTTTCCCCCCCCCCTCTTCCTCATGTTCTTTTCCCCCCCCCTTCCCTTCCCCCCCCCCTTCCTCATTTTTTCCCCCCCCCCCTTCCCCCCTTCCTCATGTTCTTCCACCCCCCCCCCTCTCCCCCCCCACACTCCAACAAGCCGACCTTCACATCACCCCCCCCTCAGGCAGAGTTCTCACGGTTCA
Organism: Cherax quadricarinatus; assembly: GCF_026875155.1. Classification (NCBI taxonomy): domain Eukaryota; kingdom Metazoa; phylum Arthropoda; class Malacostraca; order Decapoda; family Parastacidae; genus Cherax; species Cherax quadricarinatus. The sequence goes on from NW_026503376.1 coordinate 10,306, forward strand.
ATTTCCCCCCCCTCAAAACCTCTCCTCTCCCCCTCTCCACTCCCTCCTCTATCTCGGGCTCCCTCCCATTTACATGTGTGGATTTGGATATCTTATGACATCCATCGTTCTTTTCCCCTCCACCTCTGTTTTTTTCTTTTTTTCCCCCGTTCTGGGATAGGAAATTTTTCGTAAACTTCCATTTCTCCTTTTAAATAGGGTGACCAAACATGAGATGGTAATTCCATATAATAATAATAAAAAAAAATCTTTATCTACTGAAAGTACATGTACAGGTATACACCTAGCTGACTCTTGACATACTACTATATAAAAGCCCCTTGTTATCAGAGGATTTGGGCGAAATTAGTCCTTGTCCCGGGATGCGACCCACACCAGCGACAACTCCCGGGTACCCATTTTACAATGGGTGAACATAGACAACCGGGAAAAAAACACACCGAATTTTCTACCTCCAGTAGACCCGCTTGAGAACCCAAGGCAGCCCGTCCCGGTGTAAAGGGAAGGGCTTTAGCGATCAGGCCACGGGGCACCGTGTTGGAAAGGGAAACCCTTTTAAAGTCTCTAGCTCGGCTGAGAGATTTCAACACCTATTATGAGTCCCATCCTGAGTGATGAAATTGCGGTAAACAGCTTGTTTTTTTTCCCACTCTGTAACTGTCAAATAAAATAGACAGGGAAATTTAGCTAGTTTTTTTTCTCACTGTGTAACCTCTAAGAATATGTCAGTAAACAAATTTTATTCCTACTGTGTAAGTTCATAGAGAAACAGTAGCACAACGCTTAATTTTTAAAAAAAACCTTTTAAATATTCTTCCCCCTTTTTTTTCTTTACCAACCAAATCTTTTAGTGGGCTGCAGAAAACAATAGAAGTTTAACGATGAGAAATTCAATTACTCAGATATGGTAAAAAATGAGGAAATTAAATCTTCACAGAGTACAAAAAAATTCTGGCCACGAAAAAAGCGAAACAAACCCAAAGTCAAAGACCCGGGGGGATTATGTCGGAGGATTCACCTTTAAGGGCCATAACTTTTTATCAACGCATCGCTAGAAAAAAGACAGGTGGATAATGAGAACCTTCAAAAATAGGGAGGCCCAAACCCTGATGACACTCTTTAGGTCACTTGTTTTTATCTAGGGTGAAATTTCTGCACTCTAACAGCAACCTTTTTTTTTTAAGGGAGGGGAAATTTTCGACCTAAAAATGTAAGAGAACTTTTCCGGGCGCGCAAACGGAGAAAAACACCTCAATTACTGGGGGCGCTTGAGGTTCCCAAAACCCTTTTCCCTGGAAAGCAGGGGGGAGAGATACATGATTATACACCGGAAAATCCTAGAGGGACAGTACCGAACTTTCACACGAAAATCACTCACTACGAAAGCAAAAGACTTGGCAACGATCACCATCCCCCCCAAAGAAAAGCAGGGGGGTCACTACCTTAAGACCATACATAAGTGTCAGGGGCCCGAGACTGTTCAACTGCCTCCCAGCACACATAAGGGGGATTACCAACAGACCCCTGGCAGTCTTCAAGCTGGCACTGGACAAGCACCTAAAGTCAGTTCCTGATCAGCCGGGCTGTGGCTCGTACGTTGGTTTGCGTGCAGCCAGCAGCAACAGCCTGGTTGATCAGGCGCTGATCCACCAGGAGGCCTGGTCACAGACCGGGCCGCGGGGGCGTTGACCCCCGAAACTCTCTCCAGGTAAACTCCAGGTATCCTTACTTCTATCTGTTATTTCCCACTTTCAGTTTTTATATACGTTCCAAACACATTAAATCTAGATTTATCTAGAGATAAGGCAGAGGCAGTCAGGTATCGAAAGAAATAATTGATATAAACATCTCTAAAGTCATGGAAGAAAATACAGCAAAACGTGCGATTGCAAATATGATAAAAATTACCACAGTGAAAATAGGAAATATAACCTGAGCGCTCTCATGTGTTTATGGACATCTTCTGAAGTGTGTGTAAGCACATGGTTGCGCTCAATTTTTATTTTCACTATAGTCATACTTAATTTGCCCGAACATATACAAAATATTATACAGGGTGTCTCACTCGTAGGAGGCCCCGAGTTGGTACTCCCGTAGGAGGCCCCGAGTTGGTACTCCCGTAGGAGGCCCCGAGTTGGTACTCCCGTAGGAGGCCCCGAGTTGGTACTCCCGTAGGAGGCCCCGAGTTGGTACTCCCGTAGGAGGCCCCGAGTTGGTACTCCCGTAGGAGGCCCCGAGTTGGTACTCCCGTAGGAGGCCCCGAGTTGGTACTCCCGTAGGAGGCCCCGAGTTGGTACTCCCGCAGGAGGCCCCGAGTTGGTACTCCCGCAGGAGGCCCTGAGTTGGTACTCCCGCAGGAGGCCCCGAGTTGGTACTCCCGCAGGAGGCCCTGAGTTGGTACTCCCGTAGGAGGCCCCGAGTTGGTACTCCCGTAGGAGGCCCCGAGTTGGTACTCCCGTAGGAGGCCCCGAGTTGGTACTCCCGTAGGAGGCCCCGAGTTGTACTCCGTAACCCTTGGTCTTCTTGTAGTATTATTCCCGTAGTAAAGGATAACTCGAGTGAAACACTCTGTTAATTTACTGACACACATTCAGAGTAATCTATAATTTATTTACACCAACAATAATATATATTTTACCTGCACATTTAGAGTAATTTATATTTTTCATACAAACGTTCAGAGTGATCTAGAATTTATCTGCAGTTAAAAGCGACTACAGTTTACCCACATGTTCAGCGTTGTTAATATTTTACTCATACACATACTCAAGGTAATTCTTAATGTAGCTGCACACGGGGATGGACGGGGACTCGAACCGTGGCCCTGACTGGCAGCTGGTCAAGTTGGCACCACGGTTCCAACCTAGGTTCATTCTAAGCTTTATTTATTGACAGTCGTTCATTACCACTTATTTTGAATTCATAGCCCCATATATTCAAAGTAATCTTGAATTCATTGCTTCATATATTCAAATTAATCTCGAATAAATAGCTCCACATATTCAAAGTAAATCTATAGTTTTCCCACACAGATTCAAAGTAATGTTCAGTACACACACTCAAAATAATTTTTGATGTAGCTCCACACACATTTAAAGTAATTTATAATACACACATAAGTAATTTAAAATTTAACACACACAAGTCCTGTTTCCTGACGAACCTAACCTAACCTAACCTAACCTAACCTAACCTAACCTAACCTAACCTAACCTAACCTAACCTAACCTAACCTAACCTAACCTAACCTAACCTAACCTAACCTAACCCAACCATACCTAACCAAAACCCCTTTCCTAACCTAAACCCAAACCCAACCTAACCTAACCTAACCTAACCAACCTAACCTAACCTTACCTAACCTAACTTTCCTAACCTAACCTAACTAACCTAACCTAAACCCAATAACAAAAACCAAAAACCCAACCTTTTAAACCAATTCCTCCCACACAACATTACATAACCTAAACCTTTCAATTACCAAAAATAAAACCAATTAATAACTTATTAAAACCCATTTACATTTTAAAAACCTAACAAAAAAAAACCAAAATTAACCCAAAAAATTCAACCCAAA
>NW_026503377.1:0-12500 GCF_026875155.1 Cherax quadricarinatus
TTTTATATATATTATAATATATATATAAATTTTATATTAAATTATATATAAATAATAAAATATAAAAAATATATATAAATAAAATATAAAAGAAAAACTTCTTTAATCTATATTTTGGAAAGCGTTTTCGGAAGGGGAAAAAAAAATTGGGAAAATTATTAGAGGTTAAAATTTACTGCAGGTTTCACGTGATAATCGAAACTCCAAAATCTAAATACACGATTGGAAAATTGTGAATTTAGAACTCGCTTGATGATTAAAAGGGCCCTTTTCCCTTTTTCCGTGATTTTATGATATAGCTTTATATTTTTTTAAATTAAAGGGGGAATTGATAATTAAAAAAAAGGGGTTTGCGCATCGCGTGTGTATTTTTTCGGGTTATAACACTGACGGGTGTTTTCTTTTTATTGTATAACATTGAGGGTTTTTTTTTAAATTGATGTATACATTGACAAGTGATCCCCGGGAGATTACAAAGAAGTGTGTTTTTCCAATTTATCTCATAAAAAATCCCCCAAATGGGAGGAAATACACATATTTGGGAAAATTAAAAATCCAGGGGGGCCGGAGTTTTACGTTCCCGCAATGGTTCAACCCCACCGTTCTGTTTAGTGCGTATTTTTCTGGTATATGCTCCGAGGGCGCCCACCCCTCATGTGGCACTGAGAAGTATGGAGATTTTAAAATTAATTTTTTGACTGGGGGTGAACAGGTGACATGCACCCTTAATGATCTTCGTGTAGTAGACAGATTTTAAAAATTTAAAAACCCTTGCAAAAAACTTACTTTTTTTGCAACTCACTTTTTTTCAACTCCGAAAAATTACAAATAGTTTTTTTATAATTCTTTAATTTACTGCTGCTATCAAAGTTATTAACTTTTTTAAATCCCTTGTGCAAAAAATTTCCTTTTTGCTTTCCACTTTCCTTTCCCTTTTCTTGATTTAAGGGGAAATTTTATTTTGACTCCGTACTTCCTTAATTACTTAAGGGAAGCCCCGGTACAACCATCATTACCTTTTCCCCGTCTTAGCCAGGGGGGTGATCCATCGGGAAGTCTGTCAGTGGGTCTTGTGGATGGGTGGGGAGAGTGACTGCACTGCCCCAGATCATACATGGCTAAGTGCACCTCTGACGTATTAGTCAATGTTTTTGCCGATTTTCATGCTTAATTTGAACTTGTTCCTTTTAGGGGCGGGCCCCCACACAACACAACACACACACACACACACACACCCACACACACACACACACACACACACCACAACTCACACACATCACACACATACACTGTAAGTCTCTTCGAGAGGGAGAGAGTGGGGTCTGTACGACCAGGCAAGGGCCCGGACTTACTGCCCTCAACCCATTGTATTATGTTATTTAAAGCAAAAGAACCAAACCAAAAATTTTTTTTACAAAAAAAAACACACAACCCCACCACCCATTTTTTTACCCCAAAACACCATTTAGAACCTTTTAATTTTTTACCATTTTTGAAGAGGTTTATTTTTTGTAGGCCAATGAAGGGGCCAAATTGATTTGTGGCCAATGAAAACTTTAAATTGATTGGGGGTTTATTTAGAATGACCCATTTTAGACTTTTTACCCTTTTTTGAAGTAAATTTTATTCTTTAGGGGCCTTTTTAAAAATGGGCATTTTTTTTGTAGCTTTTTTGGATTTAGGCCATTTATTTGACTTGTAGGCCATTTAAAAAATTTTTAAAATTGTAGCCATTATTGGAATTGAAGGCCATTTTTTGAATTGTGGGCATTATTAAATTTAGGCCATTTATTGAATTGTTTCATTTTAATAATGCCCGCAATTTTTTATTTTGTAGGTTTTATACAAAAAACAAAATAAGGGGCCAAAAAAACTGTAAAATTTAATAAGAGAATTAAATTTAAAAAACATAAAAATTTACCAAAAGCTTGAGAAAAGATGAAGGAACGGGGGAAATAAAAGCAAAATGAATAGTTTTTTATTGTAAATAAAGAGCGAAAATTGAGGTTTTTAGGGGGAAAAACCTTTAAAATTTTAAACCTTATTAAAAATGCAAATAAATAATTCTAAGTTATAAAAGGCTTTTAAACAGGAAAAAAAAAACTTTTTTGTTTTTCGGGTTTAATAAAAAATAATAAGAAAAAGAAAAAAAAAATTTTTAAAAAAGTTTTAAGAAGGGCAAATTTTTAAAAATTAATTTTTAGAATTGTAAAAAAGAAATAGATGATAAAGTGAAAAGAGAAACCACCACTTAGAAAAATAAAAAAATTTAAAATTTAAGCAAAAAGAAAAACAAAAAAACCTTGTCAAAAAAAATGGAAAATCAAAAAAAAAGAAAAAAAGCCAAAAGAGAAAAAGCTAAAAAAATAAACCAAAGTGCAAAAATGAGAAAAGTGAGAAAAAAAGACACAAATAAAAAAAAAAAGAGAAAAAAGCCGAGAAAAATTAACACAAAAAAAATAAAAAAATCTGAAAAAAAAACACAAAGTCCAAAAATGAGAAAATCTGAGAAAAATAAACACAAAGCGCAAAAAAATGAGAAAATCCCGAAAAAAATTTAACAAATCCAAAATGAGAAAATGCGAGAAAATAACACAAAGCCCAAAAAAATGAAAAAAATGCGAAAAAAAAAAACAAAAAAGCCCAAAAAAAATGGAAAATGCTGAAAAAATGACAAAAAAAGTCGCAATAACATGGGTGGAAACACTCCCATAAACCGCACTTAATTCCCTTTTTTAAATGTGATTTTTTTTTATTTGAAATTTAATGATACACGGGAAACTTGAATGCTACGGACGTATTTGATGAAGATAAAACGGACGTTGATTGGGTAAGATAATAAAAAATTTATAAAAAAATGTACCTGGGTTTTACCTGGAAGGTTTTCGGGGTAAACGCCCCCGCGGCTCGGTCTGAGACCAGCCTCATTTAAGAATTAAAGGAATTAAAGGGGGAGCTAGGTTATTTTTTTTAAAGGTAACGAGGCTAAACTTCCTGCCAATTGTTGGTGAGACAAAAAATGAGAAAAGCGGGGGGAACAGAAGTGAGCCTGACAGTGAGATTAGGGGGGCCAAGATGAACTTTTTCGGTGTGAAAGCAGTCCCCTCTCTTACCAGTGAATTAGTGAACCAAGTAGTGAACTTCTCCGGTTGTTTGGGGCACCTCCCCACTACACACTAGTCCCAAAACAGCCCCAAAAATTTAAATTATAATCACAAAATTTTCCTGGACGACTGCCCAAAATAGAAAACCTGAGGGAGAGGGTAAGGTGTGTTGCTGGGGGGAATGTGGGGATAACCGGGGGTGTAGGTGGGGGTGAAATGGGTGGGAAGGGGGTGTGGGGGGGGAATAAAAGGATGAGGGAAAGGAGGGAGGCAGGAAGGAGAGAAGGGGACCTTCGAAGTTTTGGGGGGGGGCCCTGGATTACCAACCTGAGAACGAGGAGTAATTCTGAATTACACAAGTTCGGGTGAGCAGATATACGTGGGCCTGGCACCTGCCCCCGCTCTACGCCGGCTCGAGTTTTGTGCCTTATAATCGCCTATTATACCGGCTACTGCCCCCAAAAACCGCGGAGCCGGCCCAACGTGCTAATGCGCCACTCACACACCACCTTTTTTTCTTTTACCACAACAAAGCCGAGAGCACTCATTTTTAAAGACCCCAAGACCTACACACCCCAAGGGGAAAAAAATTGCGAGATTTCTTTGAGCAAAAGTATTTAGGCGCCCACGTCCACAAGAATCTTCGCCCAGGGGGGACTTCCTCTCTTTTCATCAGGCTCGTAAAAGGGTGCGAAACTCAACCAGTGCGTGACCCTCCCTTTCCCCCCGGGAACTGAATTTCCCCTCCTAATTATCACAAAACATGAGACGAGATTGGCGAAGAGAAATTGGTCGGGAAATAAACTGTCGCACGACTTGGCCTAAATACTCATTCAAGCATCATCTTACTAGGCGACTGCTCGCTGACCAAGCCCTCTCTTGACCGTAAAGTTTTTCTTGTCCTTCCTGGCTTTGGGTTGTTCCCTACGACTTGTTTCTGCTCCCTGGGATTTGCCCTTTTCCCCCCCAAGCTTAGCCTGTCCCTTACCCTCCTGTCCTCTCTGTTCATTTTAATGTCCATTTTTTTCCGTCCCTTTCCTGCCAGCCTTCCTCCTGCATTTGCGAATCGTCCTGTTAAATTTTACTAGTCGTTCTCCTGCCAGTCTGTCCTGCACCATGCCAGTTTTTTCCACTCCTTGACACTTATCCTTCAACTCATCCTCCCCCCTACTAACTCATTTTACTCCGCCCGCTTTTTTATGTCCCCCTGACACCTTGTTTTCCTCTTCCCTCTTGTCCCCCAAACGTAATCGTTTACTCTATCCTACCAATTTTCCGAAACACTCCGACCCAACACTCCCTCTAAACCTGTCTTTTTCCCTCACCCATTGAATACTGTCTGGTTGTGTTTCCCTACCTAATTGTGCACAGCCTCCATGGAATCGTAATTCTGCTTTTTTTTTTCGTTGACTCCTTTCGGAGATGCTTGAGGGTGGCGGATAGATCTTATTCAAAGGGAATGGAACTCCACTTCCCTTTCCAAATCAAACTTTATTTCCTCCATTTCCCATAGGAATTTAATATAATAATAATAAATAATAATAATAATAATAAAAATAATATTTAAAAATAATAAAATAATAATAATAAATAATAATTATTATTATTATTATTATTTTAATGCGAATACAAGGTTTTCAAACTTTTGTTACAAACCCTGGTCCTGGTCAATTACTGGGCCCAATAAAACTACTCAACACGATGCAAGGGACACTGGATCCCCGCATTGACACACAACCCAGTCCCCCCTTTCACTCCCAGGACACGGGGGAGATGGACACATGTTAGCTTTTGGGAACAATAAGGGTTGTATCGCTTACCATGAGCTCTTCCCCCACATGGCCTGACAACAGGCCCTGGTGACCATGCGTAGCCCCCGTTCATTCTCGTTTATTTGCACAATTCTTTAATTTTTATAGCATGTTTTACGGTAATGTTAGAGACAATAAAAACATTCCTACTTTAAGATGGCTCAAAAGCGAACGAGAGTTGGGATGAAAAACGGAATTGTTCCCCCCCACGGTACTGTGCCTTTTATTGAGGTTAGTCGTGAATTGTTCCAGCCACGATTTTGTGCCTTTTATTGTGGGTTTTTTGTCGTGAAATTTTTCCAGCCACGAATTGTGCCTTTATTGAGGTTATCGTGAATTGTTCCAGCCACGATATTGGGCCTTTTATTTTAGGGTTTTCGTGAATTGTTTCCGCTACGGATTGTGTCTTTTATTGTAGGGTTTGTCGGAATTGTTCCCCAGGTATTGTGGCTTGTATCCATCCTAATAAATTTCCATCTGGAAGGCACAGTAAACGCCAAAGCTGCCTATTTGGGAAAGAAGAACTCTGACCCGGGTTCAAACCCCACCCTGGGATGGTTTTTTTGCAATCGTGTCATAACGATTTTGTGAGCAAGTTTTCACTTTAGGGGACTTAGCTAGAGTTTGTCACGGCCATGCTACGGGGGATTCGTTTTTTAAAAAACTTGATTTTTGGTTACGTGCTAACCTTTTCCCATGGTGTAAAATATACATAGTTGGATAACAATTGTGGGCCCGCGGTCCCGTGGCTAACGCATCAGTCTGGGGTTTTATGACTCTTCGATCCGGGGTTTAAACCCCGCCCGTGGGATGGTTTTTTAAATAGGGTACGGCAAATGGTGACAGCCGACTACGGGGGTTTAAAGAAAGGCCCCTTTGTAAGCAAATTTTCGCCCCAGGGAACTTTTGCCTTCTTCAAAAGGCCCCCTGGGGCAAAGTCGTTAAAGACCGACGTTATGTCCACCTAATGATGTTTATTATTATTAGTTATTATTATCACCATCATACAATTATGGGGAGCTCTAAAACCCATAGGGTTATAAAAGCTTTTGTGGGGTGGGAGGATATGAAAGGCATTCAGGGTTAATTCAGGGAACTGAACACAGATTCAATGTCCTAAATCAAGAACCCCTCACCAGCATCAAGGAAACTCCCATTGATGAGAGGTGATGCTGTGAGATTTGTGTCGCGGGAGAGGAGGATGGGGAAATGAGGGCTGGAGCCTTATTCACCTGCCCATCTTTTCTTGGATCATACATGATTAACCCCTTCCCCAATGAGGCCTAAGCCTAAATTTTTTGGGGAAAATTTTGTGACTTTGATAACTTTTGGGTAAACAAGAGACTTTTAATAAATTATTTTTCTTTGTTTATTCTTATTATTTTCTTTACTTTTATTGTTCTCCTCCTTCTCCTCCTCCTTCTTCTTCTTCTCTTTCTTCCTCTTATCATCTTCATCATCATAGGAGACGTAAACACGAAATATGCAATTGTTTCGTCCCTCTCCTCCTCTCGTACATGTACTGGCTCCCTTACCTTCGTGTGTTAGTATGTGACTAGTTAATAGTCCAGGTCGGATCGAAACATCGTCATGAGCTTCTTATGTGAAAAGCAAAGGACCTGCCCACTATGGGCCAACATGCCTACTACAGTGTTCCTCCTTTCTTATAAGAACATAAGAACATAAGAACGAAGGAACACTGCAGAAGGCCCACTGGCCCATGCGAGGCAGGTCCAAGTCTCCTACCGGCTTAAGCCAATGCACCCAACCTAGTCAGGTCAGGTCACATTGACTTAAGGGAGGAACACGGCAACCGACCTGTTAGCACAAGCTATCAGGTCTAACTCACACCCACCCACATCTACTCATGTATTTATCCAACCTATTTTTAAAGCTACACAACGTTCTGGCCTCATAAAAGGTACTTGGGAGTCTGGTTCCACCATCCACAACTCTATTACCAAACCATACTTTCCTATATCCTTCCTGAATCTGAATTTTTCCAACTTAAAACCATTGGCTGCGAGTCCTGTCTAGGCTAGATATTTTCAGCACACTATTTACATCCCCTTTAAATTTTTTCCTGTCTTCCATTTTTACACCTCAATCATATCCCCCTAATTCTACGTCTTTCTAGGAGAGTGCAGTTTCAGGGCCCTTAGTCTATCCTCATAGGGAAGGTTTTTTGATACATGGATCATCTTTGTCATCCTCCTTTGTACATTTTCCAGAGAATTTATATCCATTCTGTAATACGGTGACCAAAACTGTGCAGCATAATCTAAATGAGGCCTAACCAAGGATGTATAGAGTTGAAGAACAACCTGAGGACTCCTATTATTTATGCTTCTTGATATGAACCCAAAGGGATTCTATTAGCTTTATTGCGAACACTTAGGGCACTGTTTGTCTTGGTTTCAGATTACTGCTAACCAGAACTCCTAAATCTTTTTTCGCAATCCGTTAATTTTAAGATCTACATTATTTAGTTTTTTTGGGAAATGGTTATTGTCCTGTCCAACATTTAGAACTTTGCATTTGTCTATATTAAACTGCATCTGCCACTTCTCCGACCACTGCATCAGTCTATTCAAATCTTCCGGGAGTGCTCGAATGTCCTCGTCAGAATGAATTCGACGGCCTTTTTTGGTGTCATCGCAAACTTGCCGATGTCGCTCTTTATGCCCTCATCTATGTCGTTTATGTAGATTGTGAACGGGCAGGGGGCCCAACACTGACCCCTGTGGAACACCGCTCGTGACGCTTCCCCACTCTGATTTCTCCCCATTTATGCAAACTCTCTGCTGCCTATTTGTCAACCATGCCTCTATCCAGGAAAAAATTTCTCCTCCTATTCCATGTGCTTTAATTTTCCCCAATAGTCTCTGATGTGGGACCCCTGTCAAAAGCCTTACTGAAGTCCATATACACAATATCATATTCATTACCATGATCTACCTCCTCAAAATACCTTAGTGAAAAAAGTTAATAAATTCGTAAGGCAGGAACGCCCCTTTGTAAAACCATGCTGAGATTCGTTGATTAATTTATGCTTTTCAAGGTGGCTACGAAATGCCTCGGCAATTATTGATTCCATAAATTTTCCCACTATGGAGGTTAGGGTATGGTCTATAGTTCGAAGCTAAGGACCTGTCACCTGTTTGAAAATAGGTATCACATTTGCCATTTTCCACTTATCGGCACCGCCATTTGTATGATTTTTTGAAAAATTAGCCAAGGTGCTAAGCCCTCTTTACTTTCCCTTTTAGAACCCTTGCATACATTTCATCAGGCCTGGGATTTGTTGGGTTTTCAATTTATCTATTTGCCAAGGGACCATGTCACTTGTGACCCTAAAGGCACAGTTTATTACGTCCTTTCTACATAATTACTTTTACTGAATCGCGGGTATCCTCCTGGAAAAAACTGAGAGGAATAGTGTTAAAAATTCTACACATTTCCTTTATCACTGTCAGTGAGCTGCCCGGGGAACTTTTGAGTGGGCCTACTTGTCCCTGATCTTACTTCTGTAACCTGAAAAAAACCCTTTTGGGGTTTAGTTTTCTTTCTCTTGCAATTTTAACCCATAATCCTTTTTTTGCTTTTCAAAACCCCTTTTTTTATTTCTCTCTTTAACTGAATATATCTTTTTTTAATTGCCCCCCTCCCTTTTGTTTGGGGCCTATATATGCCTCCTTTTGACCAATCAGATTTTTTAATCTATTGTTCAATCCATTTAGGACATTTTTTTTGATCTGATTTCCCTATTTGGAACATAATTTGACTGACAGCTAGAACTATCCCTGGAAAGATCATATCGGCAACCATCACCACCTACCTGACCCTTAGTCAGGCATCCAGTTCAGCCCACCAAGAAATTTTTCGTCCATGAAATCAGCCAAAGCAAAAGTCAGGAGGGAGACTTATTGCCATTATTTAGGGAAATTTCCATTATATTTAAAACAGTGTTTTTGTGATCACTCTCCCCAAGCTCCATAACCTCAAATAAAATTTAGTGTTTCCCTATGAAAAGAAAAAAGTCAAGGGGGTTTTAATTTCCCCTATTGCTCGTCACAAATTTTTAAAAAACAACCTGGATGGTATCAAGAAAGTCACCCGACCAAATTTCCTTCAAATTGCTCCGTCAAACTGTCCCATAGTTGAAACCCCATTAGACAACATTTTCTATGTAATGCCTTCAATTCGTCCCATAAAGTTTACTGCACTCCCCATCAAAATTTGGGGCCCTGTAAATCACACCCAAAATTAGTTTTCTCGGCCTCGGAAGCGTAACCAAACAGATTCATGTGACGCTTCAATTTAATACGTCTTACCAAAAATTTAAATTGTCTCTGACATACCGCTACCCACCACCCTTTTCCGTTTGACCCTGTCAGTGTGGAATAAATTTTTACCTTTTAGGAATTCAAGGGGATCTCCTATCTTTCGATTGAGCCGGTCTCTGTTTTTAGCAATAAAACTATGTTTCCTGCACTTGCAATTATCTTTGCTCTCATTTTTTCTAAAACCCTGCATTAGTAAATAAACCTTTAAGGGGGCTAGTCCCTTGCTGCCCTCGCGCCCCCCTTTTTAGCTGACCTGTTCTATTTTCTTTTTTTATAACTTCATCTAATGCCTTTTATACATTTACTGTTTTCCACCCTATGTTCAACCTGCTTGTTTCCCCCAATCACCCATACCCTTTTTCCCCCAGTTTAAAAACATAGGGATTTCACCAATGGCCTTCTCAAACGATTTGCAATTTTTACCACCCCCCCCCCAGGAGATGTACCCCATCCCCTTTCATACAATCATGTTTGCCAAAAAGTTGTTCCATTGTCAATGATGGGGTTGCAAGTTCCTTTGCAGTATCTGTCTACCACAATTTACACCAATTCCCAACAACCCCTTCATTTCCTCCCCCTTCTAGGCAAGATGCTACATATATTGGATCCCCCCCTTAGATTAAGAAATCTATAGCTGACCGTACTTTTCAGCAGCCTTTTCCCTACCCTTCCCAATATCATTTCCACCAGCACTGAACAGATAATGGGGTTTTCCCCTTACCTGACATATATTTTCCACCGTTGACAAAGCCCCAACACCCGCTCCAGGGGAACACACCTATCCCTCTCTTTTTATTCCTATTACAAAAAGCACGGTCAATAAATCTTACCTGAAGTCACCAACCACAAAATGCCTACCTTTTCATTAGCAGGGGCAGTAGTACCCTTACCTTCACGGGCCACTGAAGTACTTTCACCTGGAAACAGAGAAGCGTTTTCCCCCTTTCAGATCTTCACTCTTAACTTCCTTACCTGATGCGCCCCCCTTTACTGTAAAACAACTCGCCACTTGCAGCGGGTGCGGGGCTGCACCTCACGCTGGTAGCTGTTGCACCCCCCCAAACTACACCTCCTCACAGCGAAGACAGACTGCACCTCACGCTAGAAGTCCATTCCCCAAAACTCCCCACCTCACACCTCTCCCAGACCCATTTAGGTGGACCCTTTAGCCCCCTAATCTCCTCCTGGAGAAGCAGACCCCTCCTTTAACTCTCCAACCTCCTTTTTAAAACCTGCAGAAGCAAGCCCTCTTTGTAACCCCACGCTAATTTCCCCCCAAACAGCCAGGTCTGTGACCTCACGTGACGACTGACCCCGACGACTGACGACTGACCACTGACCTGACGACTGGTATTGCAGAGTATGGGGCCCGTACCCTGTAGTGCTCCTTCTTTCTTTTTAGCATTTCTGTTACGTCTTCCGTCAAATTTTTCAACTTTAAACCCAGTAACATAAAATTATTAGCATTTATTTCCTCCTCCCAGCAGGTTTTGGGAAAGGGTTAAACCAGGCAGGTGTTGAAACATGAGAGGGTTTTTTTTAAACGGCGCCGAGTGATTCATATGCCCCCCAAGCTTTTGTAAATTTTTGGTGAAGTTTTTTGGGTGAATTTTCAGAAACCAAAAATTTTTAAAGATTTTGCATTGTTTAGCATAACTTTTTTAAGGAAAAGATTTGCTTAGGACAAAACCCAAACACCTGTGGTATCACTTGATCCCCTAACTCAGCACACTTGATGTTAAAATCTAACACCCGAACCCCAGATGTCAATCATTACTTGAAAACACTTGATGTCTAATCAACAACCAAAAAACTTGAGTCAAATCAACAGAAAACCCCTTGATGTCTAATCTAACAGAAGAACACTTGATGTCTAATCTAACATCCTAAAGAACCTTGTTTTCAATCTAACAAAAACACTTATGTCAATCTAACTCCTAAAAACATTTATGTTAACTAACACTCAGAAGAACACTTAGTCTAACAACACCCTAAAGAACACTTGAGTCAAATCTAACACTCAAAAAACCCTTTAAAGTCTAACAACACCCTAAAGAAATTTAAAAAGCTAATCAAACCTCAAAGAACTTTAAAGTCCAATCAACAACAAAAACCCAATTCTACCCAGCACTTTAAAACACAAATGCCAAACTAATCACCCAGAAACACCCAAGGCGTCACCTAGCACCCAAAAAAAACCCGAAGACAAACAGCGACCCCGGGGGCCTAAAGAAAACACAACAACCCACCTCCTAACCATCATGCCCCAATAGCCAACTAGCAAAAAAAATTACACCGGGCGACAAATTTACGATCCCGACAAAGTCCCAAGTACAACGTGACAAATATATATAAAAAACCTCCTTTTTACAAACCCTGGTATATAAAAATATATAAAATATAATATACATATATAAAATATAAAAAAAAAATATAAATAATTTAAAATATATATAAAAAAATATATAAAAATATAAATTTTAAACTCGCGGTATATAAAAACCGAGATACATACAACCTCCGTGTATATATACTGAAGCAGAAACTCCTTTGAAAACACTGACAGAATACCTTTCCTGTCACATAACCTTGCTAATCTTCCGCCGCCTTTCTACCTGCCTTTCCCGCCTCCATTTCCTGCCGCCGCACAGGTGACGGGAATATAATCACTAAAGCCTAACTGCCCCGCCGTAACCACAAAGCACTTACCTGGCTCCCTGGGCCCAAAATGATTTGATTACGAAATACTCGTTTTGTTTTTGGGGAAAATACAGGCTAATTTTTGGGGGCTGGCCCTCGCGTCAAGTTTTTAAAGATCAGGGGACCCCAAGATTTTTGGCAGTGATCAGAGCTTGGGGGGAGGGGGGTGGGTATGAGAGAGGGAGTGGAGAGGCAAGGAATGTGAAGGAGGAGGAACGAAGGAGAAAGGAAGCGGGAGAGAGAGAGAGAGCTGATGTAGGTAAGAGCTCTTACTTTGTAGATGAAAGTTAGGGACCCGAAACCTAGCCCTGTGAAACCTGTGTAAAGAGAGAGAGAGAGAGAGAGAGAGAGAGAGAGAGAGAGAGAGAGAGAGAGAGAGAGAAGAGAGAGAGAGAGAGAGAGAGAGCTCTTTAGCTTGTCAGTAATGTTAGGAATCCTTAACCTGTAAATAACTTTACAATAAAGCTAGGGATCTTTAACCTAACCTTGTCAAACCCTGTGTTTAAAGAGAGAGAGAGAGAGAGAGAGAGAAGAGAGAG
>NW_026503377.1:17500-18611 GCF_026875155.1 Cherax quadricarinatus
AAGAGGCTTAGGAAAGGTAGGGGTGTGTGGACCAGGTGTTTACAGTGAAACATATAATGAAACAGTATTTAGATAAGGCTAAAGAGGTCTTTGTGGCATTTATGGATTTGGAAAAGGCGTATGACAGGGGATAGGGGGCAATGTGGCAGATTTTGCAAGTGTATGGGTAGGAGGTAGGTTACTGAAAGCAGTGAAAGTTTTTAACGGGGATAGTGAGGCTCAAGTTAGAGTATGTGGGAAAAGAGGGAAATTTTTTCCCAGTAAAAGTAGGCCTTAGACAAGGATGTGTTGATGTCACCGTGGTTGTTTAATATATTTTATAGATGGGGTTGTAAGAGAATAAATGCGAGGGTCTTGGCAAGAGGCGTGGAGTTAAAAGATAAAGAATCACACACAAAGTGGAGTTGTCACAGCTGCTCTTTGGCCGATGACACTGTGCTCTTGGGAGATTCTAAGAAAGTTGCAGAGATTGGTGGATGAATTTGGTAGGGTGTGCAAAAGAAAAAAAATAAAGGTGAAATACAGGAAAGAGTAAGGTTATGAGGATAACAAAAAGATTAGGTGATTAAAGATTGAATATCGATTGGGAGGGAGAGAGTATGGAGGAGGTAACGTATTCAGATATTTGGGAGTGGACGTGTCAGCGGGTGGGTCTATGAAAGATGAGGATCATAGAATTGATGAGGGAAAAAGAGTGAGTGGTGCACTTTGGAGTCTGTGGAGACAAAGAACTTTGTCCTTGGAGGCAAAGAGGGAATGTATGAGAGTATAGTTTTACCAACGCTCTTTTATGGGTGGAAGCGTGGGTGATGAATGTTGCAGCGAGGAGAAGGCTGGAGGCATGGAGATGTCATGTCTGAGGGCAATGTGTGGTGGGGAATATAATGCAGAGAATTCGTATTTGGAAGTTAGGAGGAGGTGCGGGATTACCAAAACTGTTGTCCAGAGGGCTGAGGAAGGGTTGTTGAGGTGGTTCGGACAGTAAGAGAATGGAGCGAAACAAATACTTCAAGATGTATCAGTCGTATGGAGGAAGGCGGGGGAGGGGTCGGCCAGGAAGGGTTGGGGGGAGGGGGTAAAGGAGGTTTTTTTGCAGGGGCTTGGACTTCCA
>NW_026503382.1:0-10000 GCF_026875155.1 Cherax quadricarinatus
CAAAAAACACACATGCACACATACACACACACATACATACACACATACATACACACACCACACACACACACATACACACACATACACACATGCACATACACACATGCACACATGCACACATACACACACATACACACATACACACATACACACACACATACACACATGCACACACACACACACACACACACACACATACACATACACACACACATACACACATGCACACACGTCCTGAATTCATATTACAGTGAAAAAAATTGTGTTCTAAACACATGTCACTTTTATTTATACTTTTAATTTATGGTGAAGTATCCGTGTGTGTCTGTGTTCATTATAAGCTTAAGTGTTGCTAGAATGATGTCAGTGATTATTGTTACTGGCTGTTAACATATGTAACCTGAGATTTCAAACTAACACTAAAAAAAAATGAAGGGCAGTGGCTACCTTTTGTCCTGTTTCGATACGTTTTGTGTTAGACAAGCTAGTAAAAAATGAGTTTCCCTTATGACCGTGACTTTAAAGTTGTTCCTTCACCAGTTCTGAGGGAAAAAAAATATTGATGTTTATTAAGAGGTAGTCAATTAACGACCGACCTGAAGAAAGTCATTGAAGTCCAAGACGGTTAAGCTTCTGTTGACATCATCACTAAAGTATCCACCGTTTCCTCATTGATCAAGATCAGCTTTACTAAGATTTGCATGACCATTCAAACACTCAGTAAGAGTCTCCGCATTACCCCGGAGAATGTTGTTCTAACTGCAGCAACGCAGGACAAACACACAAGGACTGCATTTCAACCACTCATTCGAAATATATCAGTTCCACTTAATTACCCTCTCAGGGAAGAAGTCGTAAACAAGAAAGCTTGAGTAAAAAAGCACACCGACCTATGCTGCCATCACACACCTTCAGTCCAACACACAGAAGATACTACAAGCAATCTAACATTGACTCCTCATCAATACCTCAAGGCAGAGTACATAAAATAATCCTCAACTGCCTCGTTTATGCCCACCTCCAGAACGTTTCCAAACCTGATACCTTAAGTTAAGCAGCCAATTCGATCTTCGCACTTAGCAATCTTCGTGACGTCAACTCTGCTCAAACACTTATCAACTCTTATACCTCCAATCTCCTCATCCCAAGCAAAGCAACGCCCTCCACCAGCACCAGTGTACTCGTCCCAGACGCAGCCTTACCCACTCCCAATACTCAGTCCGCCTCCAGAAGACCAAAAAGAAGTCACACCAGAAGAAACTGAAGTCGACGACCTTAATTAACTCCAGCCTTACCTAGAAATATCTAAAGTTCTACACTGCACCTACAAACACAAGAAGCCACACCCTCGACTCTATAACGGAACTGTCTAATGCACCTCTTCTCCCCCAAACACCTTCACACCATGACAAGTAGATGATTTTGCCAAACAATTTATAGATGACCTCGACGACTATACCAAACTCACGTACCTACTAAGAAAAAGCTTCTAGAAAACTAAAAAACGAGTCAGTCTACATCATGCAGTAACCTGAACTCCTGCGACTGCCTGCTGTCTCTTGTTCACAGCGTTCTGTTGTTAGGTCAACCCCTGGCTATTTCTACAACTGACAACACACCTTTCCGGCTATTCTTCACCTATCCTCACTTCCCAGCTTTTTCCTTGCCTGTTCCTTCGTTCGTCCAGATATGTACACCTAGAGGTGTATGCCTCTCAGTGTATACACATTCTCTGACATCTTACGATGTAATCAATCCATCACCCTCGAAGTCGTAGTTCTGAGGTGGTCAGTCCCTCAGCCTGAAGAGTTCTTCTCCATAGTCTGGAACAATGTGAAACTGAGGCATCAGAATGGAGGCATATGTATTGTCAAGGTGAGAGGCAGAAAATCTTGAAGACGACAGAAGAGGCGAGGCCCACTAGTTGAAGCAAGAATATAACAATTGAAAGGAAGTGTAGAAGCCTACTGTCTAGGCGAAACGTTTCGGAATAAAGATACCTAACTGCTGCATATGTCTTATCTATTTGAAGGTATTATATTGCAGTGTTATATTCACACTGTGGGACATTGCAGTACAACGGTATCTTGGTACAAAGGCCATATTCCACAAAGTTAGATTTGAAAGGGACCTGCCCAGTCTTGCTACACTGCCTCTCAGTTATCACATTCTTGCTTCTACTAGTGGGCCCTGCCTCTTCCGTCGTCTTCAAAATTTTCTACGCCTCACCTGTGGCAGTATAAAAGTCTATAATTTGTTGCTTCAGTTTCACATTGTTCCAGACTATTGAGCAGAACTCTTCTCCACGCTGAGGGACTGACCACCTCAGAAATACGACTTCGAGGGTGATGGACTGATTACATCAACTATACATCCCACTATTTGATGGGAGAAGCTTTCTGCGTAGGTAAAACGTTTGAGAATGAATATACCTAACTGTTGCACATGTGTCTTGTAAACTTGTCGGTACTGTATACCATTATTAATATTATTTGTGTTTCTTAATATAATTGTATGAGCTTTATTACCAACACTTATACACTGTTGTCTAACTTTAAATTACGGCTAACCAGAACTCCTTAATCTTTTTTTTCCTCATTCATATTGATTGCGATCTACATTATTTAGTTATAGGTGCTATAGCTGTTTTCCCTGGAATACAACTTTACACTTGTCTACTTAAAACTTCATCTGCCTTTTTTTGTATGACCCCTACCGGATATAGCGCTAATTTTAATATAATAATAATCTAACGATAACATCAAACTATCCAGGTCGTCCTATAGTTTTCGTCTTCATTAAAATTTATTTGACGACCTATTTAAGCGTCATCGCTATTTATTTTCTCATTTATGTTGCTCATGTATATTGTGAACAAGAGGCACAAGGTAATAATGTTGGTAGAATTACCGACAATATGTTGGATAAAAGGACACATGTGCAACTAATGAGACATTTTATCGTGGCAACGTTTCGATGTTTGCAATCTTCCAGGAAGGCTCAGTGCAGTTGAACTAGTTATCCAGTTTATAAACACTTGACGAGTCCAGTAACAAGTTACTTTTTCTAGACGTCTTCATTCACAAAATAGAAAACACAGGAAGCTCACAAACGCAAATAATCTCATACACTTCTATTCCATTCAAGATACTAAGACCAAAAGAGGCACCATCATCGGATTTTTCAAGAGGATACAGAATTTCCAGTCCAGAGTTTCTTAACGAGGAATGTACACCAAACCTTCACCGAGCTACATTTTTCTTCCTTTTTCGTCGAAGACTACAAGAAAAGAGCCCTTCAGATCATCAATTCTCCACGCACTAATATCACTCCTTACAAAGTTATATATGATCCTCTCAATAGCTAGGTTGTAGTGAACGTCTCCAAAGTACTCGCATAAGCTAACACTAGAGTCGTCATCGCAACCAGGACCTCCATGAAAGATCTGACTACGACAAAATTAAAGAACCTTGAACCAATGAATGCAGTATCTCCTATGGAAGTTGCGACAGAATATACGTAGGCGAAACAGCAATAAACCTCGAAACACGTCTCAATGAACACATTAATGTATGTAAGAACTTGGACAACGCCTGCTTACACCAGAATACCGCCAACCACCTGATGAAATTCAACGACGCCCACCTAGTGATTAGAGAACCCAATTTCTGTAGATGCAAATGCCTTGAATCATCACCAATCGCTGTTTTTAACGCAATTAAACAGAATAAAGACAGCTTCATCATCTCTGAAGTATTAGCAAGAATTCTCCTCAAAACAATAAACCCGGCTATCACATAGCTACAACTACTACTACTACTACTACCTACAGTGATTACATTATGTTTTTACATCTCACTTTAACACCGTCTCTCTTCCCTTCTGGGCGTGAGTTGGACTTAGGCAGCAGGACTACTACTAGAATGAGCCACTAATTTTGTGTTTTTATATTCTTACCTGAGCAGGGCACACTCGGGTGGTGCAGCTGTTGATCAGTAAGGGAGCGTTGCTTCACAAGGACCACCAGGGAAGGACGCCACTTCACCTGGCTGCTGTAGGGGGACACCGACACACCATTAGTGCTATCCTTGCCGTCCACAGTCATATCCTCGACCAGACCGACAAAGATGGGGTGAGTCTGGCTGGCTTGGTGATTTTATGAGAATATGTCCTCAAGAGTTATTCAACCTGGTATGGTTATTAACCGCAGAATAACCCAACGAGGGCAAATAGTATGTAAATCAGAGATGTAGCAACAGCCTGGTGAGACATGATATCTCTGGCGGGCTAAACGTCTTCTCATAAAGAGCATATTGTCTCTTTTCAGCATCCAGGTAGTATGGATTATATAGATTATTATTATTGTTCAAAATTACTAATTAAGAAAATAACCGATATACTTCATGGTAAACAGCCATGAAAATGTTAAATGACGTGATATTTTTCACGAATCTTTTTACCTAAGTGACTGAAATAACTAGATGATGAATTTTAGTCGCTGTGCGTTCCGAGAAAGGTGTCCCTTTATTCCGCAAGCCCAGCCTCCTCTACCTAACTATAGACTGTGATTAAATCCAAAGTAATCAAAATATATTAAAGTATGTATCTATATATAGCCATATGTATTTGAATGTATGCGTAAGCATATTCATATATATATATATATATATATATATTTATATATATAATATTAATATATATATATATAGTATATATATATATTATATATATATATATATATATATAATATACTATAGAATATATATATATCTATATAATGTCGTGCCGATACGTAAAAGTTGCGATCTTGCAGCTTAAAATACACGCACTTCTTGCAGAATAACGACAAGCGAAATTTGTATATGCAATAATTTCGCAAAAAATCATTCTGAATCGAACGAACCAAAAATATATTTCATTGTGTTTGTTTGGAACTGTTACAAATAAATAGATACAACTTAAAAGACAATATGTTTTGAGTTAGCACATATTTGCGTTACTGAAGAGAGTTTGTCTTAGCATCCATCAAACATATAAACATATTCCAAAGTCACTAAACATTTAGACATAAAGGAGTTAAACAGAAATACAAGTCAAAATATGTACATAGATTTGTTTTCAGTGTCAAAAATATACGTGACAACTGCATGAAGTGAACAAGGTATACAAGTGTAATGAGACTTTCATATATATGTTCGCCCAAGCAGGGAATCGAAACCCAGTTCTAATCTGCTGTGAGCAGAAGAATTTATACCACTGAGTTAGAGGACACCACCTGATGGGATGCAGGTAGGAGCTACCTGGTTAGAGCCAATGTATTGCAAGGGAGGATAGGAAGAAAGGATGCGTGAATTAGTGAAGGATTCCTGGAGAGTGGAACTACCAAGATACTCGATATATGAAGGGACTCTAGCAGCTACTGAATCAGGGACGCAATAATAACAACCCTTTTGGGACTTGACCACTACTTAATAACCCCCGGACCCCCGGAGCCATCTCTATAACCTACAAAACAGGCTATATAATTTAGATGAAGGCAGCCTGAGGAGTATCCGGGTCTGTGTTTGGTCACAGTTCATTTAACTCACTGTCGCTTTCTGTCTCACACAGAACACCCTCTGTGCACGTTGCTGTACGGCCAACAAGGCTGAGGTCGTGAGTCACTCATGACCCTTACCGCAAGTTGCTGAGAACCTTGCAGTTAAGGGTCATGAGCTGACTCACTACCTCAGCCTTGTTGGCCCGGACAGCAACGTGCAGAGGAGTGTTTCTGTTGGTAGACAGAAAGCGACAGTGATTATCTGAACTGTGACCAAACACAGAACCCGGATACTCCTTCAGGCTGATTCATCTAAATTATATAGCCTGTATTTGTAGTTTATATGTAGATGCGCTCCGGGGTTATTAAGTCAGTGGTCAAGTCCCAGAAAGGGTGTAATTATTGACGTCCAATGATCAAGTAGCTGCCAGAGTCCCTTCATATATCGAGTATCCTTGTAGTTCACTCTCACAGGATCCCTCTCACTAATTCCAGCATTCCTTTCTTCCTACCTCCCTTGCCACATACATTGGCCTTAACCAGGGTAGCTCCACCTGCATACCCACGCAAGGTGGCTGTCCTCTAACTCAGTGGTAAAATATTCTGCTCCACAGCAGATAAGACCTGGGTTTCGATTCCGCTTGGCGAAACATATATATGAAAAGTCTCATTACACTGGTTACCCTTGTTCACTAGCAGTGTCACGTATATTCTTGAACATGAAACAAATCTATATGTACATATTTTGACTGTTATTTTCTGTTTAACCATTTATGTCTAAATGTTAGTGACTTGAATATTATATAGTTTGAGATGCTAAGACAACTCTGCATCAGTAACCTATATGAGTGCAATCAAACATATATGTCTTTTAAGTTGTATCTTTAATTTGTAACAGTTTCCAAACAAACACAATGGAAATATTATTTTTTTTCGTTACATTCAGAATGATGTTTGCGAAATTCTTGCATATTACAAATTTATCGCTTGTCGTATCTGCAAGAAGTGCGGATGCTATTTAAGCAAGCAACGCAACTTTTACGTATCGGCAACGACCATAACTAGTATATATATATTATAATATATAATATATATATATATATATATATATATATAGATATATATATATAATATATATATATATCTATATATAGAATATATATATATATATATAATAATATATATAATGAATAGCCATAAGCATACATTCAAACATTGCATATATAGATACATACTTTAATATAATTTGATACATTAGGATTTATAATCACAGTCTCTAGAGTTAGGTAGAGAGGCTGGGCCTTGCGGAATAAAGGGACACCTTTCTCGGAACGCACGCGTGGACTAAAAAAATTTCATCATCTAGTTAATTTCAGTCTACTTAGGTAAAAAGATTCGGAAAATATCACGTCATTTAACATTTTCATGCCTGTTACCAGAAGTATATCGGTTTATTTCTTAATTAGTAATTTGGCACAATAATAATAATCTATATCAATCCATACTACCTGATCTGAAAGAGACAATATGCTCTTTATAGCAGACGTTTTAGCCCGTCCAGAGATATCATGTCTCACCAGCTGTATGCTACATCTCTGATTTACATACTATTTGCCTCGTTTTGGGTATTCTGCGGTTAAAAACCATACCAGGTTGAATAACTCTTTGAGGAAATATTCTCCCTCCATAAAATCACCAAGCCACCAGACTCACCCCATCTTGTCGGGCTGGTCGAGGATATGACTGTGGACGGCAAGATAGCACTAATGGTGTGTCGGTGTCCCCCCACAGCAGGCCAGGTGAAGTGGCGTCCTTCCTGGTGGGTCCTTGTGAAGCAACGCTCCCTTACTGATCAACAGCCTGCACCACCCATGTGACCCTGCTCAGTAAGAATATAAAAACACAAAATTAGTGGCTCCATTCAGTAGAAGTCCTGCTGCCTAAGTCAACTCACGCCCAGAAGGAAGAGAGACGGTGTAAAGTGAGATGTAAAAACATAATGTAATCCACTGTAGTAGTAGTAGTATAGTAGTTGAAGCATGTGAATAGCCGGGGTTATTGTTTTGAGGAGAATCTTGCTATACATCAGAGATGAAGAAGCTGTTCCTTTATTCTGTTAATTGCGTTAAAAACAGCGATTGGTGATGAATTCAAGCATTGCATCTACAGAAATTGGGTTCTCTAATCACTAGGTGGGCGTCGTTGAATTTCATCAGGTGGTTGGCGTATTCTGTTGTAAGCAGGCGTTTGTCCAAGTTCTTACATACATTAATGTGTTCATTGAGACGTGTTTCGAGGTTTATCTTGCTGTTTCGCCTACTATATCTGTCGAAACTTCATAGATACGCATTCATTGGTTCAAGGTTCTTTAATTTGTCGAGTCAATCCATTCATGGAGGTCCTGTTGCGATGACGACTCTAGTGTTAGCTTATGCGAGTCATGGAGATCGTTCACTACAACCTAGCAATGAGAGGTTCATATATAACTTTGTAAGGACGTGATATTAGTGCGTGAGAATTTGATGAACTTAAGGCTCTTTTCATGTAGTCCTGCGACGAAAAAGGAAGAAAATTCAGCTCGGTGAAGGTTTGGTGTACATTCCTCGTTAAGAAACTCTGGGACTGGAAAATCTGTTATCCTCTTGAAAAATCCGCTGATGGTGCCTCTTTTGGTCTTAGTATCTTGAATGGAATAGAAGTGTAGGAGATTATTTGCGTTTGTGACTTCCTGTGTTTTCTATTTTGTGAATGAAGACCGTCTAGAAAAAGTAACTTAGTTATTGTGTGGTGTGTGTGTGTGTGTGTTTTTTTGGTGTGTGTGTGTTTGGTATTGGCTGACTCGGTCAAAGTTGTTATAAACGAAAACTAGTTCAACCTGCACGAGACCTTCCTGAAAGATAGCAAACATCGAAACGTTGCCACGATAAAATGTCTCATTAGTTGCACATGTGTCCTTTGATCCAACATATTGTCGTAATTCTACCACATTATTACCTTGTGCCTCTTGTTCACAATATCCATGAGCAACATAAATGAGAAAATAAATAGCGATGACGCCTAAATAGGTCGTCAAATAAATTAATGAAGACGAAAACTATAGGCGACCTGGAATAGTTTTGGATGTATCGTTAGATTATTATCATATTAAAATGAGCGCTATATCCGTAGGGTCCATACAAAAAACGGCAATGAAGTTTTAAGAAAGACAAGTGTAAAGTTGTATTCCAGGAAAACAGCTATAGCACTGATAACTAAATAATGTAGATCGCAAGCCATATGAATGAGGAAAAAAAAAGATTAAGGAGTTCTGTTAGCCGTAAATTAAAGTAGACAACAGTGTATAAGTGTTGGTAATAAAGCTCATACAATTATATTAAGAAAACTCAAATAATATAAAATAATGGTAAAACAGTACCGACAATTTACAGACACATGTGCAACAGTTTAGGTATATCATTCTCAAACGTTTTTACCCCTACGCAGAAAGCTTCTCCATCAAATAGTGGGATGTATAGTGAATGTAATCATCCATCACCCTCGTAGTCGTAATTCTGAGGTGGTCAGTCCCTCAGCGAGAGAAGGTTCTGCTCAATAGTCTGGAACAATGTGAAAACTGAAGCAACAAATTATAGATTTTATACTGCCACAGGTGAGGCGTAGAAAATTTTGAAAGACGACCGGAAGAGGCATGGGCCCACTATAGAAGCAAGAATGGGATACCTTATGAGAGCAGTGTCTCAAGACTGGCAGGTCCCTTTCAATCTAACTTTTGTGGAATATGGCCTTTGTACCAAGATAACCGTTGTACTGCAATGTCCCACAGTGAGAATATAACACTGGCAATATAATACCTTCAAATAGATAAGACATATGCAGCAGTTAGGATACTTTAGTCCGAAACTTTCGCCTAGACAGTAGGCTCTACTCTTCCTTCAATTTGTTAATTCTTGCTTCAACTAGTGGGCCTCCCTCTTCTTCTCTTCAAAGATTATTCTGCCTCTCACCTTGACAATACATATGCCTCCATTCTGATCCTCAGTTTTTCACATTGTCCAGACTATGGGAGAAGAACTCTCAGGCTGAGGGACGACCACCTCAAACTACGATTCGAGGGGGATGGATTGTTTACATCGTAGATGACAAGAATGTGTATACAACTGAAGGCATCACACCTCAGAGGTGTACATACTGGACGAACGAAGGAACAGGCAAGGAATAAACTGGGAAGTGAGGATAGGTGAAGATAGGCCCCGGAAAGTGTGTTGTCTCAGTTGTAGAAATAGCCAGGGTTGACCTAACAACAGAACGCTGTGATCAAGAGACAGCAGGCGTCGCGAGTCAGGTTACTGCATGATGTAGACGGACTCTTTTTTAGTTTTTCTAGAAGCTTTTTTCTTAGTAGGTTACTGAGTTTGTATAGCGTCGAGGTCATCTATAAATTGTTTGCAAACATCTACTATG
>NW_026503384.1:0-11155 GCF_026875155.1 Cherax quadricarinatus
CTAGAGACACACCAATGTCCTTAACCACTGCTGGAGACACTCGGCCACCATGACCCTGCGACACAATGCATTAGTGGCAAGGATCAAGAAGGCAGCCCAGGGACGAGGGTGGAGACTCATCTCCGAGAATCAGCGTGTTGCAGATGCACAAGACACAGGACGACCAGACCTAGTCATCACAAAGGGTGGTGATACACTGTTGATAGATGTTACATGCCCCTTCGAGAATGGACTAGAGGCATTCGCCGAAGCAAGACTGAGGAAGGAAGAAAAGTATGCCCAACTTGCAGCTGAATTACGGCAGAACTACCACCGGGTAACAGTTGAAGCCTTCATTGTCGGTTCCCTAGGGAGCTACGACCCAGCAAATGGAAGACTAATGAAACGTCTGGCCTCACGAAAGTATCAAAAACTCTTCCGGAGGCTGTGTGTGAGCGACGTCATAAAATGGTCAAGGATGATATACATTGAACATATAACAGGTACTAGGCAGTATTAACAACATTGTAAAATTTTTAACATCAAGACGCTTGTAACTTGATGTTTAGGACATATTAGATTAGAATTTTGATAGTGCAGACATCACACTGAGTTCTGCTTTGCATTGTATAAAATAAATTATTATTCTGAACATGATGTAAAACACATTGTAGCATTTTTCGAAAATAAAATCTGTTCTTATCAGCGTGATATAGCTAACAGATTCACCACCTGAACGAGAAGTTAACACACCACTGACCAGTTATGGAGTTGGCTGGTGCAGACGATGACTCTGAGGATGACCACGACTTCTGGTTTCAGATAGATGAGCGGCGATCTGAGGACGGTTCCTGCAACGAGGCCCTGACCAGTGGTGATGGACGAGGATGGCGACCTGAGGATGATTCCTGCAACAAGGACCTGACCAGTGGTATTGGACGAGGACAGCGACCTGAGGATGGTCCCTGCAGCGAGGCCCTGACCAGTGGTGATGGACGAGGACCAGAGGACAGTGGGGAGGACGACCCAAGCAGTGAGGCTTCCACTGACAGCGCTGGCCCAAGCAGTGAGGCTTCCACTGACAGTGCTGGCCCAAGCAGTGAGGCTTCCACTGACAGCACTGGCCCAAGCAGTGAGGCTTCCACCGACAGCGAAGGACAACCAATTGAATTTTATGGTTCTCTTTTGCAGAATTGGCTCCTGTCTCCCGAGAATGGCAGTACCGATGTCCCCAATCGACCAACAGTGAACTGCGGGGCCGCTGACGCCGACATACCCCTTCGGCAAGCAGAGCATGGTGATGCTGCTGCTGACATACACCATCTGCCGGGGGAGATTGATGGTGCTGCCGTTGAGATTCCCGAAAATGATGACGCTGCCATGGACATCCCCCACCGGCCAGAGGACGACGATATCCAACCCCAACGAGATGGTAACCGCCTGATCATCCGCTTCCCGCCCCCTAAGTCCTTCAGGTGCACTGAAAACTGCCGTTGGTCGAGCGCTAGCACCGTGTGGACCAACCTTCGACAGTCGCTTGAGCGACACCTCCTTGCCACACATGAGGTGATCATTCTCTCCCACTCATATATTTGTGCAGGATGCAACATCGTCCTCGGCAGTCGTCCAACCTTACACAGATGTCCCAGGAATAGACAACTGAGAATGGAACCCCCTGCACTACAGCACCAACAACGCCTGCGGTTTCGGTGCGAAAACGAAGGCTGCCATGAGGCATTCCCATCCAAAATTGGGCTGAAGAACCATAAGGCCGCACACCGCCGACAAACTGCCAGAGAGGCCCAGCAGCTTCGACTTCGCCTTCGAAGACTTCCACCTCGTCCACCGGTGGAGCATCCTCGGCCAAGAACAACACAGCTGCAGCCCCCTCCACCACAGGTGGATCCCCCTGAACAACAAACTCAGCAGACAGAACATCCCCAGCAACACGGCAGTCCACCATCTTCCTTAGCCCTTTCCCCCATACCTTCTACCCTCTCCCCCCCCTTCCCACATACCTTTGGGACCCAGGCAGATTTCCCAAGGCCTGGCTCCCCACCACCGTCCTCTCTAGTCCTTACCTCCATTCCTCACAACTCTCTTCGTTCCTCCTTCTCACCCCGACCCACACCCTCTACCCCTCCTGTCCATTCACCCTTACCTCTCTCTTTGCAGGTCCAGCCGCCACCCCTCTCCCATTCTTTTACAGATGAGACCATTACCCCAGCGACGCTGTCAAGGCCCATTGACCACTCCCAGCTGCCAGGAGGGGACCATCAGGATACAAGCCAGGGAAACGCCGACCACGACGACGCTGTGGAGGATTGGATCCTCGAGCCCTTTCTAGGTCCCTGCTTGATGTTCTACACAACCCTGACTGGGACAAGTTTGTCGAGCTAACACGGGAGGTGACTGAGGAAATTCAGCAGGCTAACTCCATACCAACTCAACGAAATAACTCCCCTACCCGCCGGGGAACGATTGATGTTAACGACTGCAAAGCCATACAGCGCTTATACAAGATTAATAGAAGAAGAGCTGTGCGGTTAATAACTACGGGTGAGGGTAGTCGTTGCAGCTTACCTAAGGAAAGGATAGAGGCACACTTCCGTCAGATCCAGGGAGAGTATGTTGACCCCCTAGAAGACCCAGCACTAGTGGAGGCAATTCCTATCCCAACCGAAGAAAGACCACCCCCTTTAACTCAACCCTTTTACAGAGAAGGAAGTAACATTCAGGCTCGCTAAGGCTGAAAATACTGCCCCAGGTGATGACCGCATTACCTACAGGAACTGGCGACTTGCAGACCCAGGTGGTCGGGTTATTACAGCAATCTTTAACATTTGTCTACGTGAGGGCCGCATCCAGAAGACTGGAAATCCTCACGCACTATACTGATTCCCAAGAGTGGCGACCTACAGGAGATAACCAACTGGAGACCAGTCGCACTGTGCAGAACTATCTACAAACTCTACACGGGATGTTTAGCTGCCCGCCTCAGACAGTGGGTTACTGACAATGACGTACTGTGCCCAGCACAGAAAGGCTTTATGCCCAGTGACGGGGTAGTAGAACATAACTACATTCTTCAACACTACCTTGATGAGGCCCGCAGTGGCAACACGGACATCTGTATAGCCACACTAGACATTCACAATGCCTTTGGTTCTATTCCAACTGAACTAATAGAGCTGTCACTGGACCGTATGGGTGTCGGGGAGGAGTTCAGGAGGATAATCAGTGGGATAATACAAGGTAATTCCACCCGAATCATGACCAATGAAGGAGAGACTGCTGATATCCCAACTCAACGGGGAGTTCGACAAGGATGCCCCATTAGTGGGCTACTATTCAACATTGGTATAGAGGCAATCCTGCGAAAGATCATAACAGCTGGCATGACTACAAACCCCCAGCTGAAGCACCCGTGCCTCGCATATGCCGATGACATCACTCTATTAGCACAGACACCAGAACAACTGCAGGAGCTCATCAACGTCGCAACACAAGCATGTCGGGAGCTTCAGCTAACCATCAACCCTGCCAAATGCACCGCCCTGCACATGTCCGGAGCCAGCCCACGAGGGATGAGACGAACTCCATTCCTTGTAGAAGACACACAGATTTTGTCCATTGAAGATGGACAGTACACAAAATTCCTAGGGCGCCCTGTTGGGTTTCAGCTACTACCAGATATAGCCATCATAGAAGACTACATCACCCTAGGGAGGAGCATACTCGAAAGCAAACTCGCACCCTGGCAGCGATTGGAGGCCCTGAAGACGTTTGTTCTACCATCCGCTGTGTTTGCCATGCGAACATGGCAATTGAGGAAAACCGATTGGACACGTCTTGACTGTGCATTGCGACCTCTGATTAAAAAGACCCTGTACCTTCAGCCTCGTGCGTCTAATGAATACATATATGGAAGCAGCCCAGCTGGGGCCTGTGGCATTCCCTCTGCAGCAGAAGACTCTGACATATTCCTGGTGGACACGGCCTTCAAACTACTCACCTCATTGGACCTAGACACCAGAGACATTGCCCGGAGTGACTGCCAGCAAGTTGCATCACTACGAACCCAACAGGACCCCAACATGGAGGATGCGTGTGCCTTCTTGTCAAAGCAGGAGATGGGACGAGCAAAGGGACACCAAACACTGTGGTCCAGGGAAGGGTGGCCTATGGAAGATGGCTGTGTGACATGGTCATACAACAGCGGAAAGCAGAACACTGGGGCTATCATGTGGCGATTCTTCACTAGGGACCAAAGACACGGTGGATAGTCGCCCGCACCATCAGGAATCACCAACCGAAGCGCAAGGGATATCACCTGGCAAGCAAAACCAGGACAAGGGAAAGTGAAGAAAGTAGTTGCACAGGGACGAGCATCATCTCACTTCATGAAGAGAGGAACATTAAAACAACCTTTCGCGACTGGAGATTCATACACGAGCAAAGACTAAACATGCTACCATTGAATGGCGCACGTCAATATGACAGGGAGTGTGACCGACGATGCCGAAGATGCCCCTACACAACTAGAGACACTACCACATGTCCTTAACCACTGATGGAGACAACTCGGCCACATGCCCTGCGACACAATTGCATTAGTGGCAAGGATCAAGAAGGCAAGCCCCAGGGCGAGGGTGGGAGACTCATCTCCGGAGAATCAGGTGTTTGCAGATGCACAAGACCAGGACGACCAGACTAGTCCATCACAATAAAGGGTGGTGTATACACTGTTGGATAGATGTTAACATTGCCTTCGAGAACTGGACTAGAGGCATTCGCGAGCAAGACTGTGGAAGGGAAGAAAAGTATGCCCAACTTGCAGCTTGATTTACGCCAGCAGAACTACCACCGGGTAACAGTGAAGCCTTCATTGTCGGTTCCCTAGGGGAGCTAACGACCAGCATATGGGAAGGGACTAATGAAACGTTGGCCTCACGAAAGTATCATAAAATCTTCGGAAGGCTGTGTAGGTGTGAGTCGACGTCATATAAATGGTCAAGGATGATATACAGTGAACATATAAAAGGTAATAGGCGTATTAACAAACATTGTAAAATTTTTGTCTTCAAGACCGCTTGTAACTTGATGTTTAGGACTATTAGATTAGATTGTTTTGATAGTGCAGATCACACTGTGTTTGCTTTTGCATTGTATAAAATAAATTATTATTCTGAACATGATGTAAAACACATTGTAGCATTTTTCGAAAATAAATTGTTCTTATCAGCGTGATATAGCTAACAGATTCACCACTGCCGAGGAAGGTTAACACACCACGACAGTTATGAGTTGGCTGGTGCGACGATGACTCTGAGGGATGACCACGACTTCTGGTTTCAGATTGATGAGCGGCGATTGAGGACGGTTCCTGCAACGAGGCCTGACCAGTGCGTGATGACGAGAGATGGCGGACCTGGGGATGATTCCTGCAACAAGGACCTGGAACAGTGGTATTGGACGAGGACAGCGACCTGAGGTGGTCCCGAGCGAGGCCCTGACCAGTGTGATTGGACGAGGACCAGAGGACAGTGGGTGAGGTACGACCCAAGCAGTTGAGGCTTCCACTGACAGCGCCTTGGCCAAGCAGTGAGGCTTCCACTGGACAAGTGCTGGCCAAGCAGTGAGGCTTCCATGACCAGCCACTGCCCATGCAGTGAGCTTTCCAACCGACAGCGAAGGACAACCAAATTTGAATTTTATGGTTCTCTTTTGGCAGAATTGGCTCCTGTCTCCCGAGAATGGCAGTACCGATGTCCAATCGACAACAGTGAACTGCGGGGCCGCTGACGCGAATACCACTTCGGCAAGCAGAGCATGGTGATGCTGCTTGCTGGAATACACCATCTGCCGGGGAGATTGATGGTGTGCCGTTGAGATATCCGGAAAATGATGACGCTGCCATGGACATCCCCCACGGCCAGAGGACGACGAATTCAACCCCAACGAGATGTAACCGCCATGATCATCAGCTTCCGACCCTAAGTCCTTCAGGTGCAATGAAAACTGCCGTTGGTCGAGCGTAGCACCGTGTGGACCAACCTTCGACAGTCGCTTGAGCGACACCTCCTTGCCACACATGAGGTGTCATTCTCTCCCAATCATATATTGTGCAGGATGCAACATCGTCCTCGGGCAGTCGTCCAAACCTTACACAGATGTCCAGGAAATCGACAACTGGAGAATAGGACCCCCTGCACTCCAGACCAACACGGCCTGCGGTTGCGGTGCGAAACGAAGGCTGCCATGAGGCATTCCCATCAAAATTGGGCTGAAGAACCATAAGGGCGCTCACGCCGACACAATGCCATGAGAGGGCCCAGACAGCTTCGACTTCGCCTTCGAAGACTTCCACCCTCGTCTCACCGGCTGGAGCCTTCTCTCGGCCAGAAACAAACGCTGCAGCCCCCTCCACCAAGGTGGATCCCCCTGTACAACAAACTCAGCAGACAGGGAAACAATCCCAAGCAACACGGCTGTTCCACATCTTCCTTAGCCCTTTCCCCCATACCTTTACCCTCTCCCCCCCCTTCCCACATACTTTGTGACCAAGGCGATTACCCAGGCCTGGCTCCCCACCACCGACTCTCTAGTCCTTACTCCATTCCTCACAACTCTCTTCGTTCCTCTTCTCACCCCCCGACCCACACCCTATACCCTCCTGTCCATTCACCCTTACCTCTCTCTTTGCAGTCAGCCGCCACCCTCTCCCATTCTTTTACAGATGAGATCCATTACCCCAGGCAGACGCTTTGTCAAGGGCCAGGGGACCACTCCCCAGTGCCAGGAGGGGACCATCAGGATACAAGCAGGAAACGCCGACTCAGCGACGACGCTGTGGAGGATTGGATCCTCGAGCCTTTCTAGGTCCCTGCTTTGATGTTCTACACAACCCTGACTGGGACAAGTTTGTCTAGCTAACAGGGGACGGTGACTGAGGAAATTCAGCAGGCTAACTCCATACCAACTCAACGATATAACTCCCCTTACCCCCCGGGCCCCCCGGGGAACGATTGATGTTAACGACTGCAAAGCCATACAAGCGCTTATACAAGATTAATAGAAGACGAGCTGTGCGGTTAATAACTACGGTGAGGGTAGTCGTTGGCAAGCTTACCTAAGGAAAGGATAGAGGCCAATTCCGTCAGATCCAGGGAGAGTATGTTGACCCCCTGAAGACCCAGCACTAGTGGTGCAATTCCTTATCCCAACGAAGAAAGGACACTCCTT
Organism: Cherax quadricarinatus; assembly: GCF_026875155.1. Lineage (NCBI taxonomy): Eukaryota > Metazoa > Arthropoda > Malacostraca > Decapoda > Parastacidae > Cherax > Cherax quadricarinatus. The sequence continues at coordinate 7,225 of NW_026503384.1, forward strand.
CACTTCAAACCCTTTTACAGAGAAGGAAGTAAATTCAGGTTCCTTCCGAGAAAATACTGCCCCAGTGTTGACCGCATTAACTACAGGAACTGGCGACTTGCAGACCCCAGGTGGTGTAGGGTTATTACAGCAATCTTTAACCATTTGTCCTACGTTGAGGCCCGCATCCCAGAGACCTGGAAATCCTCACGCACTATACTGATTCCCAGAGTGGCGACCGTAACAGGGAGATAACCAACTGGAGATCACTCAAGTCGCTACGGTGGACTGAACTATCTTACAAACTCTAAAGCTGGGATGTTTAGCTGCCATGCCTCAAGACAGTGGGTTACTGACAATGACGTACAGTGCCCAGCACGGAGAAGGCTTTATGCCAGTGAAGGGGTAAGTAGAACATAACTCTACATTATTCAACACTACATTGATTGGGTGGCCGCAGTGGCAACACGGACATCTGTATAGCACACACTAGGACTCATTCACCAATGCCTTTTGGTTCTATGTTCCAACTGAACTAATAGAGCTGTCACTGGGACCGTTTATGGGTGTCGGAGGAGTTCAGGAGGATATCAGTGGGATATACATGTTATTCACCCGAAAATTCATGAACAATTGAGGAGGAGACTGCTGATATCAACTAACGGGGAGTTTCGACAGAAGGATGCCCCCTTACGTGAGGCTATATTCAACATTGGTATAGAGGCAATCCTGCGAAAAGATCATAAGCAGCTGGCATGTGACTACAAAAACCCCCAGAGCTGAGAAGCACCCGTGCTCCTCGCATATGCCGATGACAGATCACTCTATTAGCACAGACCCAGAACGCAAACTGAGGAGCTGTGTGTCATCATGCGTCTGCAACACAAGCATGTCGGGCTTCATGCTAACCATCAACTCCCCTGCAAATGCACCCGCCTGGCACATGTCCGGAGCCAGCCTACGAGGGATGAGACGAAACTCCATTCTGTAGAAGACAACAGACAGATTTTGTCCATTGAAGATGGACAGTACATCAAAAATCCTAGGGACGCCCATGTTGGGTTTCAGCTACTACCAGATATAGCCATCATTGAAGACTACATCACCTAGGAGGATGATACTCGAAAGCAAACTGCACCCTGGACGCGATTGGATGCCTGAAGACGTGTGTTTCTATCATCCGCTAGTGTTTGCCATGCGAACATGCCAATTGAGGAAGGGAAAAAACCGATTTGGACACCGTCTGGACAGTGCATTGCGACTCTGATTAAAAAGACCTGTACTCTTCAGCCTCGTCGTCATAATGAAATACATATGTGGAAGCAGCCAGCTGGCGGGGCCTGTGGCATTCCTCTGCAGCAGAAGCTCTGAATATTCCTGGTGACACGGCCTTCAAACTACTCACCTCATTGGACCTAGACACCAGAGACATTGCCGGAGTGATGCCAGCAAGTGCATCCACTGACGAACCCAACAGGACCCAACATGGAGGATGCGTTTGCATTCTTGTATCAAAAGCAGGAGATGGGACGAGCAAAGGGACAACCAAACACTGTGGTCAGGGCAAGGGATGCCTCTGGAAGGATGCGTGTGATATGGTCATAGCAGCGAAGAGAACATGGGGCTATATGTGGCGATTCTACACTAGGACAAGACACGGCTGGATAGCGCCCTCGCACCATCTGGAATCACCACGAGGTCAGGGATAATCACCGTCAAGCAAACAGACAAGGGAGGAAAGTGATTTGAAAGAGTAGTGCACAGAAACGAGCATCATCTCACTTCATTGAGAGGGAGAACATACCACAACTTCGCCGACTGGAGATTCATACACCGAGCAGACCCTAAACATGCTTCCATTGAAATGGGCGCACGTCACTATGACAGGGGGGTGACCGACGATGCGAAGATGACCCTACCAAATAGAGACACTTCACATGGTCTTAACCACTGCTGGAGCAACTCGGCCACCATTGACCCTGCGAACACAATGCTCATTAGTGGCAAGGATCAAGAGGCAGCCCAGGACGAGGGTGGAGACTCATCTCCGAGAATCAGCGTGGTTGCAGATGCACAAGGATCACAGGACGTACCAAGGACCTAGTCATCACAAAGGGTGGTGATACACTGTTGATTGATGTTACATGGCCCCCTTCGAGAATGGACGAGAGCATTCGCCGGAACCGAAGCAAGTCTGAGGAAGGAAGGAAAAAGTTGACCAACTTGCAGCTGATTACGGCAGAACTACCACCCGAGGTAACGTGAAAGCCTTCATTGTCCGGTTCCCTAGGAGCTTAGTCCAGAATGGAAGACTAATGAAAACGTCTGGCCTCACGAAAGTATCAAAAATCTTCCGGAGGCTGTGTAGTGAGCGACGTCTAAAGCATGGTCAGGATAGATATACATTGAACTATAACAGGTATAGCAGTCAGTATTAACAACATTGTAAAATTTTTAACTCAAGGACGCTTTTAACTTGATGTTTAGGACATATTAGATTAGAATTTTGATAGTGCAGACATCACCACTGGTTCTGCTTTGCATTGTATAAAATAATTTTTTATTCTGAAATTATGTAAAACACATTGTAGCATTTTTTCCGCCAATTAAAATCTGTTCTTATCAGCGTGATATCTGATATGATTCCATGTGGGATTCTTCGATATTAAACTGATTTTTGGTTCATGGCGAAAGTTGCTAGGGGCTTGCTCCACCTTTGCCGCGGATCAACCCGGTATTGCATTATCTCCGGGATTGGTCCACTCCCCTAGGGGAGAAAAAGAATACCATCTAATCAGACTATAATAAGAAGCAGTGTTCCATACATTGAACCTCTTTGCATTCCGAGGCACGGTGGCCCAAAAGGAAAAACGAAAGTTTCTCCTTTTACATTTAGTAATATATACATCCCTCTAGCGCCTGGAACCAATCTTGGCCGGAAAACATTATATACTGAGTCAAAAAAGGAGAATTAGTGTGCACTACCTAGCAGAGTTTACTGCCAGAGGGCAATCATAGGCCTAGGTGCCGTGTGAAATAAATAATAATAATTGAACTTTGTGTCAGAGGAAAGAAAGTCTCCCTGAAAACATTGAGTATACATAGTGTATAGTGTATACTACAGTGGCTCCCTAGTATATTGATGATAAAGGCTAAAGTATCATTTGAAAACAGGTGAATGTAAAATGAAGTGATAAGCCGATAGAGGGCAGGTGCCGAAGTCGCCAGAAACTTACCACAGGTCAGTGTTTATAATAATCTTCTGGCCTGCTAGTGTACTCGCATATATGTTCCTGGGCTTGCTAGTGTACTAGCCATATAATGTTCCTGGCTGCATAGTGTTACTAGGCATATATGTAGTGATACCAGTGAATAGCAGAATACAGTGTTGTTAAGTAGCAACTAACACTAGAGGCTAGTGAGAGAGACTAACACTAGAGGCAGTGAGAGAAGACTAACTCTAGAGGCAGTGAGAGAAGACTAACACTAGAGGCAGTGAGAGAAGACTAACACTAGAGGCAGTGAGAGAAGACTAACACTAGAGGCAGTGAGAGAAGACTAACACTAGAGGCAGTGAGAGAAGACTAACACTAGAGGCAGTGAGAGAAGACTAACACTAGAGGCAGTGAGAGAAGACTAACACTAGAGGCAGTGAGAGAAGACTAACACTAGAGGCAGTGAGAGAAGACTAACACTAGAGGCAGTGAGAGAAGACTAACACTAGAGGCAGTGAGAGAAGACTAACACTAGAGGCAGTGAGAGAAGACTAACACTAGAGGCAGTGAGAGAAGACTAACACTAGAGGCAGTGAGAGAAGACTAACACTAGAGGCAGTGAGAGAAGACTAACACTAGAGGCAGTGAGAGAAGACTAAACACTAAGGCAGTGAAGTAGTAATAGCATAAACAGACATAAGTCATTAATGGTACTTATGGATGTGGAGGTGTTTTAG
>NW_026503385.1:0-14131 GCF_026875155.1 Cherax quadricarinatus
TACCTGACTGACCATCATTAGACATACCTGACTTACCATCATTAGTATTGACATAACTGACTGACCATCATTAGACATACCTGACTGATCATCATTAGTGTTAGACATACCTGACTGACCTTCATTAGTGTTAGACATAGCTGACTTTCCATTATTAGTGTTAGACATACCTGTGGAAAATACTGTATATTTTCTCGGAAATACGGTAATTTATAGGTAAATAGATGGCCTATATTGTATATAATAAAAATTATGTTTTCGAAAATGGGAAGAAGCTGCGCCTGAGCATAAGAGACTCGCCATTGCTGTTTGAACTGGTCAACAGAAAGTTAGTGAAATCGGAAGAATTTTCGTGCTCTAGAGGTTAACATTGGGCTGACACCTCTCAGATAGGAGCCGAAATTGTTGGATGTGCAGTCCTGCTTAACGAGATATCAGACGACTGGACAAGACAGCTCCAGGAACCTCAGATAAGCTATATAGATTTGTGTTATAATTCTGGCCAGTATTATTTTCATAAATTTAGTTAGAATGAGGTTTTCTGTGTATGAGACACATTAATCTCCAGTCAAATTGGTGAGTGATATTAATATATTCTCCTTCTGTTATGCAAATTGTGTATGTATATAATCCTTTATTAATTTTAATATACAGTCCACAAATTTATATATTTACCAGAATCTCTGGTGATGTATATTTCATTTGTAATTAATAGATTTAGCGCAACTTGTGGATATGACAGTTGTAGGTATCGAAGGGGGACATTTTTTGTGACAAAGGTGTCCCAAATTCCTAGTTGTCTATGTAACTCTGATAAATAATAATTACCTTTGTTATTTACTGGTATGTACATAATGAGTTACATTCAGATAAATGCAATTTTCCACAATACCTGAATAACCATCATTACTGTTAGATATAGCTGACTGACCATCATTAGTGTTAGACATACCTGATTTACTTCTCCTGGCCTGTAACACAAGACATGAACCTTGTCAACATTGTCCACCTTCAACATTGCCAACTCAACCTCGTTCATGTCCACTCGGTGACCTCTGATCTTGATCTGAGAGTCTGTTCGTCCCTCGTACACAACAACACCGTCAACAATCCGTCCAAAGTCGCCAGTTCGATACAGAACTGAATAATCTGAGCAAGAAAACAAAGTTAAAAATCTTTATTTCCGACTTACTGTATACTACAAACATACAATACTATGAATGCTGGGTCATAGGATGTACACCAATTCAACCAAAATTAAATATAGGCTTATAATCATATAATTTAAGCCTATAATCTATGTATATAATCTACGCTTATACTCTAGGCTTATAATCTAGGCTTATGATCTATACCTGGAGAGAGCTTGGTGGTCAGCGCCCCCGCGGCCAGGTCTGAGACCAGGCCTAGTTGTGGATCAGTGACTGATCAATCAGGCTGTTACTGCTGGCCGCATGTAAACCGACGTACGAACCACAGCCCAGCTGATCAGGTACTGACTTTAGGCACCTGTCCTGTCTAATCTTATAATTTAGGCATATAATCTACATAGTATTTTATTTAAGTGTATTAATAAGACACAACGTACATGATAATTTAAAATTACCTATAAAAATGTTATAATTATTTACTTATAAAATTGTGAGTGCTACTACTTATGAAAGTGTTAGTGATACTACTAATAAAAGTTACAATAAAAACAATATACAGGAGGACCCCACTTTATGGCGATTCCCTAATACGGACAGTTCAAATTATGACCTAAAGTTCGCTTATACAGCTCCCTGGATCGCTATTAAGGCATCTATACACCACTCTGTCTGTTTACATCCTCTATGAGTTCCACGTCTCTTGATTATGTCTGGAAACTAGAGAGCTTCAAATGTTTTAAAGTTATTGCATATTTTATATATACTCCGATAATTGCATTAATGTGTACCTGTACTAGATAAACTTATACAAAGACTGCTCCTCCCACGAGCCCCCTTGGGGAGGGGAACAGGGCAGACCAGAGGCCTAGCTTCTCAATCCGAGCTCCGTGATGGCGGGGAATGGGGCTACGCCTGGGGACAATTGGTCCCAGAAGATGAGGAGGTACTTGTACCCCCTCCCATGAGAGACTTAGGTCTCGAAACACTCCCAAGACAGGGAGCCAAGGCCGGGTCACCAGTACGCTGAGGTCAGTGGTCACCTGCAGTCACACCTGTTCTATAAGCTCTGGGAGTTAGCGTGGGGTGTTACCAAGCGCCATGGTTTGTTGTAGTGTTTTAGAAGCTCAGGTTAAAGTACTGAAGAAGGAGGTTCTACTTCTTCAGGAGGAAAATAGGAAGCTGAAGCTTCACCTAGATGAGTTTGGGAGCGAGTGTGAGAAGGATTTAGCTGGTAAGGAGGAAATTGTCACTAGCAGTGATAGTGGCAGCCGCTTTAAGTGGCAAGTGGTTCACAGTGCAGGAAGAAGAAAGATAAGGAGGGTTAACAGAGAAGATGGGAAGGTAGGAAATCGACTCTCTGTTCTCCAGGACGAATGCACTTCAGTGGTTAGTGAGGTTGAAGGTACCACTGAATCCCCTGCTAATCAAGGTAAGGATATTTTAATAGTAGGGGATTCTCAGGTAAGATATGTGGACCGTGTTGTTTGTAACTGAGACAGAAAGGTCAGACAGAGAGTGTGCCTTCCAGGAGCTGGTGTTGGTGACATAGTCAGCAGGTTTGATAATATTATGTCACGTAATTGGGAAAAGCCCATTATCGTCTTAGTGCGGGAATAACATTGGGAAGGCAGGAGAGAGGTGTGCTGGATAAGCACAAGTCAGCCATAGAAGTAGTTAGGTCTAAGGAGGGATCCCAGTCGTATGTAGCATCTTGCCTAGAAAGATATGGGCAATGAATGGATGTCTAGGGCAATTGTATAAATTGCTGGCTAGACAGGTACTGCAAGGAACTTGCAATCCCATTCATTGATAACTGGGACCTATGCTTTGGCAAACGTGATATGTATGCAAGGATGGGGTTCAGCTCTTTGGGGCTGGAGTGGTTGCATTAGCCAATTCGACTGAGAGGGTAATTGATGACTTGTCTAGGAATTTAAACTGATAGATTATAGAGGTATGTGTGTTTGTGGGAAATAATCAGGCTGCAGCATTAAGGTTATAAACAGCAATTATTACCGGGATACCTGAGGGATATGTTTTAAAAGACAATATTCAAAATAAAATTGCTAGTAATGGCACATCAATTGATCAACAAACAAAGAGAGATAGCAGAGGGCAACAAGTGACTAGCTCCCTTAAGGTTTACTATGCAAAGAGTAGGAGTCTAAGAAATAAGGTAGATGAGCTAAGATTACTTGCAAGTGTAGGTAAAATAGATATTATTGGTATAACAGAGACCTGGTTCAACCTGAAAGATAGAGAAATGCCTTCTGAATCCAACATAGAGGGTTGAAGATTGAACACTTAGCAGCATATGGGAATCTATATTCAGGAAACGTTTCGCCACAACAGTGGCTTCATCAGTCCAATACAAAGAGGAAGGCGTAAAGGAGAGGAGGAGTATGAGGTAATCAGTCCCTCAACCTGGAGTCGATGTGTTCAGTCCATCAATCTTGTAGAATGTACAGCATAGGGCCGTAGACGTGGCTTATATACTGTAGTGAGGTGAGGTGAAGCAGGCGGAGGCGGGGTCATAGTGGTACCATCCAATAGTCGAAGTAGGGCCCTTTGTCCAATGGTTGAACAAGTGTTGAAGAATTCTTTGTAACAAGATCCCATGATGCTGCAGTGTCTGACAGTTGTGATGAATGGTTTGAAAAACCGACAAGTTGAAGATTGAGACACTTATGCAGCATATGGGAACTTTATTCAGGAAACGTTTCGGGCCCCACAGTGGCTTCATCAGTCCAGACACTGCAGCATCATGGGGTCTTGTTACAAAGAATTCTTCAACACTTGTTCAACCTTTGACGAAGACCTACTTCGACTAGTGGATGGTACCACTATGACCCCGCCTCCGCCTGCTTCACCTCACCTCACTACAGTATATAAGCCACGTCTACGGCCCTATGCTGTACATTCTACAAGATTGATGGACTGAACACATCGACTCCAGGTTGAGGGACTGATTACCTCATACTCCTCCTCTCCTTACGCCTTCCTCTTTGTATTGGACTGATGAAGCCACTGTGTGGCGAACGTTTCCTGAATAAAGATTCCCATATGCTGCATAAGTGTCTCAATCTTCAACTTGTCGGTTTTTCAAACCATTCATCACAACATAGAGGGTTATAAACTATTCCGCACTGATAGGGTCAACAGGAAGGGTAGTGGAGTGGCGATGTATGTCAGAGAAAATTTAAATTGTCTTAACATGAAATAAGATTAGAAAAAATCGAACCCCGAATCGGGTTTGGGCTACAGTTTCTCGGGGGTCTGAAAAATTTAAATTTTTGGGGTGATTTATATCCCCCCAAAAACCTTAATGGGTTTAATGCAGAAAGCTGTTTTTGGCCAAAATTCAAAGGCACTCGATATGAAAATTTGTGATAATGCAGTTTTTAAAACTTTAACAAACTGATTGGCACAATATAAACAGTAAAAATCTTGAGTCTGGTTTTTCTTGATACTTTTCCCGGGGATTGCTTTTTAGAACGGGTTGTGACAGAACCAACAAGAGGAAACAATCTACTTGACTTGGTTCTTCCCAACAAAGAGCACAAATTTAAAATAATTTTGAGTTAATGATGAGTTTGGGGAAAGGGGGAAACACAAATCACTTAGTTTCAAATATCATGGAATTACCCAGATAACTGCAACCCAAATCTCTGTCCCAGATTTTCGCTTGGCCGACGCCCAAAATTGGACAAAAAATTACCGGGTTGGGCAAAAATTGGGGGATGCCCTACTAGGGGTCAGGTAGGGATTTTGGTTGCTAATATGACGTTTTTCAGAGCATAGGTCTACTGCCCAACAACATTTTTTTTCCCCGAATAGGGAAAAAAGATCTAACAAAAATGATCCCAAATGGAAAACCCAATAAAATTAAAACATCTCATTGGTCAAAAGAGAGGCATATATAGGCGTAAAAAAGGGGGGATGGGCATTAAAAAAATTTAAATGCTTTTAAAATTAAAAGAGAAATAAAGAAAGAAATAAGAAAAAAAAAAAGGGATTATAAGGCTAAGGTCGCAAGGGTTTCAAAACTAACCAAAAAGGGGTTTTTTTTCGGGTATACAGGGTAACAAAAGGGACAAGACGGGGCCCCCCGGGAGGATAACTTGGTCAAATCACTGACAGTTTTGGGGATATGTGTAAAAATTTCTCATACCTATTTCCCTTTCCTCATTTTTTTAACCCAGGAAAATACGCGATATTCCTGAAAAAATAAAATTATTAGCACAGGAAAAAAACCCTATGTACGATTGCAGTAACAATGCCCACGGCCCTCAGAAAAATAGAGAAACAAAACCTAACAAATCCCCGGGCCCGGATAAACCTTTTTTTGAAAAGGGTTTTAAAAGGGAATGTAAAGGGGAACTTGGGAAACCTTTTGGCAATCTTTTTAACATATCCACAAACGGCATAGTGCCTGGAAAAGGGGAAAAGGGAAAAATTAATACCTATTTAAAAAGGCCCGGGGGCACCCTTTGGGCCCGAACTATAGACCAATAACCCTTTTACCTCCAAGGGGGAAAATTTAGGGAATCAATAATTGAAAAAACAATTCAAGCCTTTTTTGATAGGCAAAAATTAAATTAATGAACCCAAACAGGGTTTTTACAAAAGGCTTTCCCTTTTTCTTACGAATTTACTAACTTTTTTCACTAAGGTGCTTGAGGGGGATCTTTGGTAATAAAAATATGATATTGTGTATATGGACTTCAGTAAGGTTTTTCGATAGAGTTCCACTCAAGGCTTTTTGAGGAAACTTCAGGCCCCACGGAATGGGGGGAGAAATTTTTTCCGGGGTAGAAAACAGGGCTGCCAAAAAAGGCCAGAGATTTTGGGCAAAATGGGGAGAAATCAAAAAGGGGGGCATGTCGCAAGCGTTTTCCTCGGGTCATTGTTTGCCCGTTTTTGCACAATCTACAGAAACGACATAGATGGGGGAAATAAATGCGACATAAGCAAATTTGCGATAAACCCCCAAAATAGGCCGTCCAATTCATTCTAATAAAGGACACTAGAGCACCCAGGATGATTTGAATAGACTGATGCAAGGTCGGGTTTGGGGCAGAAAAAGTTTAATATAAAACAAATGAAAAATTCAAAATTTTGGGACAGGAAAATAAGCTGAAACCTATAAACTAAATAATGATTTTTTAATACTACTGTTTGCAAAAAGGATTTAGGAGTTCTGGTTACCCAAAAACAAAAACCCAAGAAAAACATCCCTTAGTGTTCGCAATAAAGCTAACAGAAAAAATAATAGAAGACACATTTTGTTAAAACCCCATATTCCGGGGTTAGGCCCATTTGGGCAAAGCGCTCATTTCTGGTCACCGTTTTACAAATATATAAAATGCTCGGGAAAAACGTACAGAGGGGGATGAAAAAAGATGACCCCCATGATCAGAAAATTTTCCCCCTATGAGGAAAGACAGGGCCGGAATCTGCACTCCCTCGAAAAGGGGGAAAATTTAGGGGGGATATATCGAGGGTAAAAAAATGGAAAACAGGAATAAAAAAAAGGGGATGTAAATAGGGGTGCTGAAAAAAGAGAGGACTGGGCCACCCAAGGGTTTTTCAATTTGGGAAAAAAATTCAGATTCGGGAAAGGAAATATAGGAAATTTTGGGTTTGGTAAAGATTGGGTGGTTTAGGGGAAACAAACTCCCGAACAGTTATTGAGGCAAAAACTTTGGGGTTATTTTTTAAAAATGGTTAGATAAATACATAAGTGGGTGTGGGTGGGTGTGATTTAAAACCTGACTAGTTTTGTGCTCCCTGGGCTGATGCCGTGCCCCTTTCCCTTTAGGGGAGGGGACTAGACTGGGGGTCATTGAGCAAATCCAGGGGGGGGGAAAATGGACTCCCCTGAAAAGGGGGTCAGTAGGCCTGTTGCGGGTTTTCCCTTTTTTCTTGTGTTCTTATTTCCCTGTGAGGGAAAAGTTAAATAAAGGGTAGCGATTATAAAATATTTTTCATTGCAGGCTACTTGTTAAGGTGGGGAATAAGGTTTCCCAGCCCCCCCCTTTTTTTTCCCCACTTTTTTCCCCGCCCACCCCCCCCGAAAGTGATAGTTTGACTCCCGGGCTTTTGGGTTAAGGTAGGGTCATCTAACTCCCCCTACCCCTTTCCCCTCCTTCCCCCCCCCCCCCCGAAAGGTACGTTTTGGGGCTCCGGCCAAAACAGAAAATCACTAATTCACCAGCTCCCAGCACTACTGTAAGTCCCTGCCTTCCTTATTTTCCCTAGTGGATTTATTGGTTAAAGCTTCACTTTTGACCAATAATAAACTTTAGCCCTTTCCAGTTTTTTGCTCTAAGTTGACTTTGTAATAATCCCCAAATGTTTTTTTGGGTTATTGTACTTACATGGAGATGTTTTTCTTAAGCAGTGGTAACCTTTTCTATCTTTTCCCAGCTTGAATGACAGGAGGGGTCACCCCCAATCAACGGGGCAAACTGATGGGAGGGGATTTAACGTCCTGAGATTTCCCCTTTTTTGGGTTTTAAATTTACCTGGGGCACCTGTAAAAAGTAGCAGGATGAAAAATTTTTCATCATTCCCGTGGAAAAAACCTGCTTTCCTATAATCTAGACTGATTTTTCACGGATAGACTCGTGAAGAACGCCCCCGGGTGGGTTGTCACAACACCTCGACCCCCCCCCCCATCATCAGCAACTGCTACGATTTCAACAAAAAGTGGTGTCCCCAAAAACCCAGACACCCCTATATTTTACTTGAATTCATTTTTCATTTATAATTTTTTGTTTTTTTTATTTTCTTTAAATGTAATTAATATTTTTTTAATTTTTAAATGTTTTTATTTTTCCCCATATAAAAAAGTGTTTATGTTTTTCCTGTTAATTTCCTTTTTTTATTCACTAATTTTTTCCCGAGGAGGAGGCCTTGGGAATACTGACGAAGTTTTTTTTACAGGGTGAGTAAGCCTTCACAATGGGACCTTTCCCCGGATCAACCCCGACGAAAACCCAAAATTCAACCCACTCGAATCTACCAATTTTGGGAAATTCAACGCCGCATACCACAGACGGTTTTCCACCAGCCGAGGGTAAACCCTTTTCCTAAGGAGGACACATACCAAATAAATTTTAAAAAATTTGGGGATTGTTATAGTCTCAATTTATTGTAAGTCAAATCAGGCAGGATAAATTAAAAAAATTCTGCCCCCCTAATTTTTTTGTGACTTGAAACACTTTGGGGGATTTGACTCAGGGGCCCGAGATTTTCCAGTGACAATTTTTTTTCATTGGGGCTCTTTTTTAAAACAAGGGAACGTCCAAGGCACTCTTGAATTTTTTGGGAGAAGATTTGGGTGTCAAGTGACCCCCCTTTTACTTACTGTTTTTCTCGGGGCCACATAGAACCCTTTTGTTTTTTAAATTAAAAAAAATTTTAATTTAAACAGGGGGCAGCCCCGGTTAAATTTTAAATTTGATGGAGCCGGGAAATTTAACCCTCCGTTTTCTTTTAAAACCCATTTCCTTTCCCCTATAGTTTTTAAGGGTTAAACCCGGGAATAGGAGGAATACCAGTTTTGGGGTGAATGCTGGAAGTAAGTTAGGAAAAACAGGGAAAAATTTTAAAACTTTTATTAGTGCAAGATCCAGGAAAACTTGAAAGGGAGAGAGAAAAGAAAGAGGAAAGAAGGATAAAAAGGAAAGAATCGAATTGGGAAAAAGAAAACCCCAAAATGGGCCGTTAGAAAGAGAGGGGAGAAAACAAAAGGGGCTTGACCGCCCTTTAAACGTGAGGGAGAGCTAAAGGGACGTGAAGAACAAGTTAAAAATTTAAGGGGAAATTGAGGAAAGAGCAAAAATGAGAAGTTGGGGGAAAGAGCTAGAAAAATGAGTTGAGAGAGAGGGAAAAGGGTCGCGACTCGAACCCAAACCACCTTGAATTAGAGAATAAAAATTAACTTTCCACAACCGGGAATTAGATGAAGGGGTAATGGAACAACGTGCAGCAGTGCACAAATTCCCCAACCCCCAAATTTTTCCTCCCCTTCCCCAGAGGGGGGAAAAACATAACTTCTACATTATCAGAAAATTTAAAAATACCGCTACCCTCTTGAATGGCCTGCTGAAACCCGGACTTTCCAGGTTAGGGTTTTTATTTTTTGGGGACAGCTTTGAATATCTAAGCAACTTTTCCCAAGGATATCAATTTTAATTAAAAGCTACTGAAGAAGGGGACCCTTAAACGAAATAAAAAAACCACAAATTCTTACAGGGAAAAATTTCAGTATGCCACCTTTCGCCCCGGCCCCGGGAAATTTCAGGGAGCTCCCGGTAACACTCTTTTGTTTGCCCCGACTTTTTGGGTAGAGAGTTCAGGAATTGATCACAGTTAAGAATCTCTTTGAGACTTCATGGGTTTCGGGCCATTCCTGACACTCTTTTCCCCCTCAAATACGAAAATTCAACAAAAGAACGAACCTGAATTTAAAACTGGGGGAAGTTGGGTGAGGCTGCTAAACCCGTATGCTGAGGCTCACAATTTTCCCATAAAGACCTAAAGGGGTCGAACCCAAGGGCAAGGGTTCATCAACCCCTTAAAAAATCAAAACCTCTAGTGGGGAAAATAAAATGACTTCTTTATTCCTGTTTGTCTTTGGGGGGGTGTTAAGGGACAAAACGTCCCCGATTGGGCCCCTTTTAAGAAAAGGGCCCAAAAAATTGGGAAATGTTTTAAAGACTGTAAAAGACCAACACCCTTCGTTTTAGGAAAATTAATGGGCCCTTAAATTTTCTACCAAATTTTTCAGACACTGGATGCACATGAAAAGTCATTTCTGTAAGCTGTTCCCTAAAACTTAAAGAAACTCATTTTCCCCTGCTATACTTTTAGACTACTTGGGGCCCTAAAGGACACTTTTCCCAAACCCTCCCCTTGTTTCATTTTGGTTCTAAATGGTTCACCCCGTTTTTTCTGAAGGGCCCTACTAGCCCATCACTTCTTTCTTCCCACTAAAAGGTAATGTAAAAAGGGGCCATTCTTCCCTTTTGAGGTTTCCTTTTAACCAAAGATGGGGGCCTAAGGGTTTTTAGATCCTCTTTTCCCGTAGAAACAGAGAACCCCCCCGAAAGTTCCCGATGAACAATGTCTCGCGGAAATTTATGTAGGATTTAAAAAACCCGTGGCTACTCTCGAAAGGGGAGGTAGTAGGGTCACCGATTCACTTTTTTAATGAAAGGAAATATCACCTTGATAAACCCTAAAAAGTCTTGACTAGGGTCAGACCAAAGCCCAGGGTTCTCCTACTGTCCCCTCCCTTTTTTTTTTCCCGGGCTTTAAGCCTTTTAAAATATCGAAGGACCCTTTGTCAATTTTTCAACTAAATTTCCCTTCTCTTCAGAATTTCCATAAAAGCCCCCTAAACCAAAAACAAGTTAACCCAAAAAAGAAACTTTTCATATAAAATTTTAAAAAATAAAAGGTATCTGTACAAGTCAGTATTAAAAATTTAAATTTGAAAGAGATAGACTATTCCCTCTTTTTTGTCCCCAAATCAAGCAAGAGACTTTTCTTAAAAAGGCTCATGAAACCCGGGCCGTTGGGCCCGGGGGTTTCTCGCAACGTAAAACCTTTTAAAAAAAAATTTGGGGAAAACCCAATTTTTTCCCAAAAAATTTCCCCAATTCACTACCTTTGAAAATCCCGGGGAAAGTTTGCCCCAAATGTCCCTCCTCCCGAGGGACCAGGCGAGTACCCATTTGGGCAAAATGCCAGTCTTTACGGTACCTTTTGAAAGAGTACTATTTACATCGTTGGGCCTTTTTCTCCACTTTCACTGGGGGGCATTGATAAATAAAAACATTTTGTTTTAAATTTTGGGTTCGAGTTTTTCCCCCAAACCGTTCCCTTAAGACCATAACTACTACAGAGGTGGTGAACCCTTTTTTCCATTTTTTCTCCAGAGTGGGCCATCCCTAAAAAATTTTTTCTGACCGGGGACCAATTTTACATCTGACGATCAACTCTATACCAACTTCCCGGGGGTGAATCCCTCCCTTCCCCACACCCTATCTCCCCGCTTAATGGGGGGATTAAAAGGGCCCAAAATTCCCATTTTAAAATCAATTTTAAGGGAAAATTTGCTCCCTTAAACCTAAGGATGGCATCGTTACCTACCCTTGCTTTTTTTGCCATGAGGGGAAATTTCCCCGTGACTCTTTTTGGGGGTTTTTTAAACCCTTTTTAAAATTCTCAAGGTAAAACAGGCCAGAGGCCCCCTTGTCCAACCTTCTTTATTTTTGGACTAATGGGGGTAAAAGCGAGTTTTAGTCTTCCCTTTCCAGTTTTTCCTTGACCTTTGATCCAAACTTGAGGAGACCCTGAATAGTTTCGGGAAAAACCCCAAGCTTGTCAAAGGCCATACAAAACCCATTTTATTCCAAAAGTTTGAGGAAAAAAGTTTTAAAGTAGGGGAAAGAATTCTGGTACTTTTTCCTTTTAAATCAAATAAATTATTGTAGCATGGAAAAGGCCAATAAAGTATTAAAAATTTGTGGAAAGTTGACTACCTCATAGAATTCCAAGGGAAACCTAAGCTTATCATATCAACATCCTTAAGAAATATTACCGAAGAAATTCGGTTAACTGCCTTAATAACTTTGACTTAGTTTTTTCCACACGAGCTTGATACGACAACTGAAGAATGTAAGATGTGCGTAATTGACACCTCTAACTTAGACTATGATGAAGAACTACATGACTTGGTGACTCTTGACCACTCGGGCACAACCAACATTAATATTAATGAATCTTTGGATGACCATAAGAGACATGAACTACTTCAATGTGTGAGTAACTTTTCAGACGTCTTTACTGATATTCCAGGTGTTACCTCCACGGTAGTCCATAAGATTGACTTAGTGACTGACAATCCTATCAAACGGAAATTATACCTAGTTCCAGTTCACCTTAGGGATGCATTTGACCGAGAGGTAGACAAATTATTAAAACTAAAGATCATTGAACCTTTAGTATCTGCATATTGCTCACCAGTAGTCATGGTTGAGAAGGAGGATAATTCATATAGACTTGCTATTGACTTCAGAGGCCTTAGTGCTATAACTCGGTGGGATGCTGAGCCTATGCCCTTAATAGATAGCGATTTACACAAATTTTATGACTCTTCCTTCTTTTCAGAGATTGATATTGCACAGGCATATCATCAGTAATGTTAGATCCTTCTTCTAAGCAGTACACCGCTTTTCCTACACACCAAGGACTGATGCAGTATAGAACTATGCCCTTCGGTTTGGTAGCTGCCTGTGCTACCTACATGAGACTGATGAGAAAGGTCTTGGGTAATATGCCAAATGTTTCAGTTTATTTTGATAACATTTACGTAATGACATCCACGTGAGGCGAACATATCCAAACATTAGCATCAGTTTTGCGTTGGTTATGCTCACATGGCCTCACTGCCAAGCCGAAGAAATGCTTCCTTGTGTATAACAAGATTACATATCTTGGACTGATACTTTCTAATAACTCTCTGCAGCCTCTCCCCAGTAAGATCAATGCTTTACTAGAATTTAAATTCCCCAAAACCAAGAAGCTCATGCGTAGCTTTCTTGGTTCTGTAAAGTTTTTATGCACGGTTTATCCCGAACCTTACTGATCTTACAGGCATCTTATCCGACTTCCTTAAAAAGTCTGTGAAGGAACCTCTTGAACTTTCTGACGTAGCTCGGGAAAAGTTTAATGAGATTAAAAGTATCTTTTCGAAAGACCCTATACTTATTAAGATTCCAGATATTAATAAAACATTTTGTTTGAGAACTGATGCCTCCAATACTGGCTTGGGTGGGGTTTTACTACAATCCCATGATAGACTCCTTCCCTTTATGTTTCCCCACCCGGGAAAACCCCTTCCGCAAAAACGGATATCCACCTAAAAAAGGAAGTTTGGCCTTTGGGTGGGGTACTCCAAACTTAAATTTTTTGCGGGGAAAAAGAATTCATTTTAAAAGGGTCAAAAACCCCCTTTTTGATAACCTAAAACTTTTTAAGGGGAAACCAAAAGCGCCTCTTGAGGTGGGCATTGGCACTCCAAGTCCAATTTTTTTTTTTCTCTGATGGTTAAGTCGTGCATCAGTAGAAGATTTTTTTTGCCTATGCGACTTCCATATGTTAGAACTTTTTTCCCGCCTTTCTTCTTTTACTCCTTTACTAAATTCTTGATGGGGGGTGAGGGGGAAAAATTCAATAATAGGAGTACGATATAGAACAATAGTTTCATTGCCCGGGTACTTGTTAAGGGAGGGGAAGCAAGCCCCGCTATTCCCCCTTTTTCCCCCACCCCAAAAGTGATATTTTTCTGCTGGCTGCTTGTTAAGGAGGGGCAGCTAGCTCCCCTATCCCTTTCCCCCCCTTTTCCCCCCCCCCCCCCCAAAGGTGACGTTTTGGGCTCTGGCCAAAGAGTAATCACTAACTCACGCTCCCACACTACTGTAAAATAATGCCTGCCTTGAATTTTAGTGGATTAAAGGTTGAAAGCTTCACTTTGACCAAAATAAAATTAGTCCCTTTTCTTGCTCTAAGTTTACTGTTTAATAATCACCACGCTTTCAGGTATTGACTTACATGGGGATGATTTTTTTAAGCAGGGTAACCTGTCAAACTTTCCCGCTGGATGACAAGAGGGGCCCTGCCAAACAACGAGAAACTGATGGAGATGACTAACGCCTGAACTTTTTTCCTTTTTGGATTTAATTACCTGTCACCTGATGAAATAGCAGGAAAAACCCCTCATCATTGCAGTGGGAAAAAAACCGCTTTCCTATCATCTAACTGATATTTAGGATGACCTTAAAGAACGAGCCGGTGGGTTGTATCAAAACCTGCGACCCCCCCCCCATCGGCAACTGCACTTTTTAACAACAACGGTGCACCAACACCAAACCCCATAATATTACGTTTTAATTCAGTTATCATTT
>NW_026503388.1:0-20216 GCF_026875155.1 Cherax quadricarinatus
TTGCAACTAAAGTTACATTTCATAAAGTGTGACATTAGTTGCACTTTTGTCCTTGTGTTTTTCTTAAGAACATAAGAAAGGAGGAACACTGCAGCAGGCCTGTTGGCCCATACTA
The DNA here is from genome assembly GCF_026875155.1 of Cherax quadricarinatus. Classification (NCBI taxonomy): domain Eukaryota; kingdom Metazoa; phylum Arthropoda; class Malacostraca; order Decapoda; family Parastacidae; genus Cherax; species Cherax quadricarinatus. The sequence goes on from NW_026503388.1 coordinate 116, forward strand.
GGCAGGTCCTTTACAATGCATCCCACTAACAAACATTTGACCAACCCAATTTTCAATGCTACCCAAGAAATAAGCTCTGATGTTCAAGTCCCACTCAAATCCAACCCCTCCCACTCATGTATTTATCCAACCTAAATTTGAAACTACCCAAAGTCCTAGCCTCAATAACCCAACTAGGTAGTCTGTTCCACTCATCTACTACCCTATTTCCAAACCAATACTTTCCTATGTCCTTTCTAAATCTAAACTTATCTAATTTAAATCCATTACTGCGGGTTCTCTCTTGGAGAGATATCCTCAAGACCTTGTTAATATCCCCTTTATTAATACATAGGAACATAAGAAAGGAGGAACACTGCATCAGGCTTGTTGGCCCATACTAGGCAGGTCTTTTGCAATTCATCCCACTAACAAACATTTGACCAACCCAATACCTATCTTCCACTTATACACTTCGATCAGGTCTCCCCTCATTCTTCGTCTAACAAATGAAGAGTCTTCAATATTTCTTCATAAGGAAGATTTCTAATGCTATGTATTAATTTAGTCATCCTACGCTGAATGTCTTCTAACGAATTTATGTCCATTCTGTAATATAGAGACCAGAATTGAGCTGCATAATCTAGGTGAGGCCTTACTAATGATGTATAAAGCTGCAGCATGACCTCTGGACTTCTGTTGCTTACACTTCTTCATATAAATCCCAGTAATCTATTTAAATCCCATTAATCTATAGTATTAATAAACTATAGTATTAACAAACTATAGTATTAACAAACTATAGTATTAACAAACCAAATTACCCTATTACCAAACTAAAAGTACCCAATTACCCAACCAAACTACCCTATTACCAGAGACCTTTCTTTCGATATCAGCACATGTTCAGAAAATTGGGAAGCAAATGCCAAGATCATTTTCAGTTTTACCCAAGCAATGATCTTTGATAACTGTTTCACCTGAGATGCATGTCCAATTTAAATACAACCTGTCTCACTCACAAATTTATCCAACCAAAATTTGATGCTGCCCAATGTTTTCCCATCAAAAACTAGAGTGCAAAAAAAATTTCTCTAATGCACAATTCAATTTACAAACGAATACCTGACTACGTTGGGTTCTTGGGTTAGGTCCTTGGGAGACATGGACCAGTATGCCTGCTGCAGTGTTCCTTCTTTTTTATGTTCACAAGTATTTTCTATTCTGTCGCTTCAGATTAGAGTGTAGATCCTAGTATCTAAACCTATCTCCACAGGATATTCATAAAATAAGTGAATCATCCATGTATTTCCAACTTTAAATTTATTCCTGACTATGGAACTGAACTTCTCCAATCTCAAATCAAGGGTGATGGACTGATTACATCGTCTTCATATCTCTACTGTTCCTGCCTACTTTCTGTATTCGACTGAAGAAGCCTACTGTGAAGGCGATACGTTTCGGAATAAAGTTGCCTAAGTGTTGCCTGTGAGTCTTACCTACCAACCTCTCAGTATTGTGTGATGAATGGTTTTGAAAACCGACAAGTTGAAGAATTGAGACACTTATGCAACACATGGGAATCTTTATTGAAGAAACGTGTCGCCACACAGTGGCTTCATCAGTCCAATACAAAGTAGAAATGGGTAAGGAGAGTAGAAGTATGAGGTAATCAGTCCCTCAACCTGGATTCGATGTGTTCAGTCCATCACTCTTGTAGAAAGTGCAGCATAGGGCCAGAGAGGTGGCTTATATACTGCGGTGAGAAGAGTTGAAGCAGGAGGAGGCGGGATCTTAGTGGGACCTGCCACTAATGTAAGTGATGGACTGAACACATCGAATCCAGGTTGAGGGACTGATTACCTCATACTTCTACTCTCCTTACCCATTACTACTTTGTAGTAAGCCACTGTGTGGCGAAACGTTTCTTCAATAAAGATTCCCATGTGTTGCATAAGTGTCTCAATTCTTCAACTTGTCGGTTTTTCAAAACCATTCATCACATCTGTCAGATACTGCAACATCATGGAATCTTGGTACAAAGACTTCAACGCTTGCCCAAACCTTTGGACGATGACCTACTTACATTAGTGGCAGGTCCCACTAAGATCCCGCCTCCTCCTGCTTCAACTCTTCTCACCGCAGTATATAAGCCACCTCTCTGGCCCTATGCTGCACTTTCTACAAGAGTGATGGAAACTGAACACATCGAATCCAGGTTGAGGGACTGATTACCTCATACTTCTACTCTCCTTACCCATTTCTACTTTGTATTGGACTGATGAAGCCACTGTGTGGCGAAACGTTTCTTCAATAAAGATTCCCATGTGTTGCATAAGTGTCTCATCTCAGTATTGTATACCAGACACTGCAACACAATGGCATCTTAGTACAGAAAACACCTCTTGTATTTGAGTGGCTCTTGCAATTGAGTGGATAGAGTTATCAGACCTTATTTTTTAGGGAGCATTGAAAATTGGATTTGGCAAATGCTTTGTTAGTGGGATGGATTGTAAAGGACCTGCCGAGTATGACCCAACAGGCCTGCTGCAGTGATCCTCCTTTCTTATGTTCTCATGTTCTTATGGAAATAGGGTAGTGATGAGTGGAACAGTCTACCTAGTTGGGTTATTGAGGCTAGGACTTTGGGTAGTTTTCAAATTAGGTTGGATAAATACATGAGTGGGATGGGTGGGATTGAGTGGGACTTGCACATCAGAGCTTATTTCTTGGGTAGTATTGAAAATTGGGTAGATCAAATGTTTGTTAGTGGGATGAATTGTAAAGGACCTGCCTAGTATAGGCCAACAGGCCTGCTGCAGTGTTCCTCCTTTCTTATGTTCTTATGTTCTTATGTCCTCCCTGTTCAGTGGTTTCCAGCCTTCCCCTTCCTGGAAATCTCAAAACCTATTTTTAAGCCCATATCTTCAGCTAGGCTCTTGTAGGTTTCGTCTGTCACGTCCAGAAAGATTTCCTCGTCAGGAGGAGCTGCCCCCGTGCTAGGGCCAGGCTCGTTGATTTCTCTCAAGATCCTCTGCATGTTGCTAGGGGACGTCTTAGGTGTTGTCTGTTCAGAAGGTTTGGGTCATAAAACCCTACTCTGAGCACAACAACAGAAAAGGCTTTTCAAAAATTTGTCCAGTTTTACATATGAGACTACGCAAGAAATAACAAATATACAAGTACAACACATATACAAGTACAACACATAAATAATATAAGGTTATCCTGGGTAGTATTTCTTTCTTCTCTAGGTTACTGCTTCTCACTCAGTGTTGTCAAAACTCTCCGTCAGTCCTTCTGTGCCCGGGAAGTTGAAGTGCCGGATGCAACAGAAAGAAATCTGGATCGTTTGTCGGTTATCCTAGGTAATTTCTCCAGCTTCTGAAGAAATCTTACTGCAACAGGGCATCCTGTAGCATCTACTGCGTCCGGGAAAAAGGTTAGGTTTTGGTAGGAAGTGCCGAAAACGTCAATAGATGAGACAAGTTGCTCGTTGGTATCAGACTGTTGGGTCCAGTGTAGTGTTCCTTCGACCCACTACCCTCTCGGCTCGCTCAGAGTTTTCAGGACCTGCCTTCGTTGTTGTCCACTCAAACTCGTAGGTTAGGTAGGGTTTTCTCTAGTTTCTTCTGTCCTCAATCTCACTGGTCTTGGGAATTCTGCCTTCGTCAGTCCATCCTGTAGGGACATATCCCTTTCCCAAGCTATCATCGGTGGATCTTCTGGGAAGTAATCCATCCATGATGCCTCATCAAATTCTTCTCGTATCCACGTCCAGAGATCATTTATTTCTTTTCTAAGTCCTGGGGCCCAGGACCTGTCGAAGATCGATGTCAGGATCAATCTGTCATCCCCTTTCCGTTGTGTAGTTTGTAGAAGTTGGGCTCTATCTCGTGTCTGTAGCTTCTCCTGTAGTGGGGAGATCTGTCCCTTGGTGACCTGTTCCTACTGTAGTCTCTGTCGGAATTCCTGTAATAATTTCCTCCATTATTTCTCTGGTAGTTATCGTTGTTTTTGTAATTGCTCTTGTAGTTGTTTCTGTTGCTACCTTTAGTATTTTTTTTCCTTGTTCTGTGTTTGTCTGGCCTCCCTTTTCCTTCTGTTGGGGGGGAGCCTTATTTTTTCGGGCCCCCCCTTTTTGGGAGGGGATTCCAGTTAGTAACCCTGTCTAGCAAAAGTCTTCAGGGGTTTTAGCAATGGAGTTCAAATCCGCTTTTTCCCGGGGGTGCCCCGGGGAGCTGGGGGAGCTCTTCCATTTGCTGGGGCAGGACCTTTTTCGGTATTTTTGTCTCTTTTCCCCCCGGGAAATCTTTTTGCCAGGTGTTTACTTTCTTCGCCAGAGGCTCCCTTTTTCTCCTTGTCCTCTTGTTGGGTTTGTTTTTAAAAGGGACAGGTTGTGATTCTGGGGTTTTTTTTTGGGTTTATTTGGTAAAGGACGGGGGTGGGAAAAAAATTTATATCTTTAGTTAATTTTTCCCCGAATTTCCTTAAAAAAACTAGAGAGCCCAGAGCCTTAAGTTTTTGACTGTGTTTTTCCGAGGCAAGGGTTTAAGCCCCAGGGCGGGGGTTTGGCTGCCAGATTTTTGTAATGTTTTCTGGCCCTCTGCTTCAAAGGGTTTCCCCCTGGCCAGGGGGGTTGTCCAAAATGCCCCTGGTAGGGACAGTCCCCGTATGGGCTTTTTGGCCCTTTTCCGGGAAAATAAACACCTGCCTTGGGGGCAGTCTTCGAAGTTTAAAATTCTGTTTTTTTAAAGAATTTCTATTTTCCCTGTATAATTTTCGAAGTTCAGTACCCGCCCTGGTTTCCCTGTTATTCAATACTCTAAGAGGCCGTTTTTTAAAGAAAAGGGCCCGGGGAAATAAGGTTTTCCAATTTTTTCAATCAGAAAAAACCTTTTTTGATTGTTGCTTCTGGGGGGGGAAGGTCCTGCGGGGCCCCCTCCCCCCTGGGTAGGTGGGCAGGGGAGAGCCCGGGCCCCTTTGAAATACTTCTCGGGTCCCGGTTTGCTTGGTCAAATTTTCCACCCTTTTGCGTTGTCCCCCTTCTTTCTGTTTGCTGTAGGATCCGCAGTAGAATATAGGGGATATGAGGGGAGACCTAAACAAATTGTATAAGGGAAAGGGATGGGGTTTTAAAAAAGGGGGATATTAACAAGGTTTTTGAAAATTTATCTCCCCCAAGGAGAAAACCCCGCAGAATGGATTTAAATTAGATAAGTTTAGTTTTAAAAAGGGACATGGGAAAAAAAAAATTGGGTTTGGGGAAATAGGGTAGTAGATGAGGGGAAAAACATTTTCTACCTAGTTGGGTTTATTGGGCAAAGGACTTTGGGTAGTTTCAAATTTGGGTTTGGGAAAAAAGACATGAGGGGGGATGGGGGGAAATTTGAGGGGGAAATTTGCACATCAGAGCTTATTTTTTGGGGGTAGTTTTGGGAAAATTTGGGGGTAGTTTAAATGTTTGTTAGTGGGTGATTGAAAAAGGACCTCCCTTTTAAGTATGGGCCCAAAAAGGGCCGCTGAAAAGTGTTCCTCCTTTTTATGTTCTTAGGGTTTTTTAATGTCCTCCCTGTTCGGGGTTTTCCCACCCTTCCCCCCTTCCTGGAAATCTAAAAACCCTTTTTTTAAGGGCCCAATCTTCAGCTAGGCTCTTGGGGGTTTTTCTTTCTGTCACGCCCAGAAAGTTTTCCCTGTCGGGGGAGTTTCCCCCCGTGCTAGGGCCGGGGCTCGTTGATTTCTTTTCAAGTCCTCTGCAGTTGTGCGGGGACGTCTTAGGGTGTTGTCTGTAAAAGGGGTTTTGGGGTCATAAAACCTATTTCTGAGCACAACACAAAAAAGGGTTTTCAAAAATTTTTTCCCTTTTTTTCAATGGGGCTACGAAGAAATAAAAAATATACAGTAAAAAACACATATAAAAAGGGTACAAAACAAAAAATATATGGTTTTTGGGGTAGTTTTTCTTTTTTTCTAGGTTCTGTTTTCACTCAGTGTTGTCAAAACTCTCCCCAGCCCTTTCTGTCCCCGGGGGAAAATTTTTGAAGTGGCCGGTTTGCAACAGAAAAAAAATTGGGGATCGTTTTGTGGGTTTATCCTAGGTAATTTTCCAGCTTCTGAAAAAATTTAACTGCAACGGGCATCCTGTAGCATTACTGCCCCGGGGAAAAAAGGGGTTAGGTTTTGGTAGGGAAGTCCCGGGAAAAACTAAAAATAGATGAGCCCTTGGTTGCTCGTTGGTTTTCAGACTTTTGGGTCCAGTGTAGTTTTTCCTTGACCCATCCCCTCTGGGGCTCGTCAGAGTTTTAAAGGCCCCTGCCTTTTTGGGTTGTCCACTCAAACTCGTAGGTTAGGTAGGGTTTTCTTAGTTTCTAAAAACCCTATTTTTAAGCCCATATCTTCAGCTAGGCTCTTTTTAGGTTTCGTCTTTTCCCCCGTCAAAAAAAAGATTTCCTCGTAGGGGGAGCTGCCCCCTTTGTAGGGCCCAAAGGTCTTTGGGATTTTCTCAAGATCCTTGCTTTTGTGGGGGACGTTTTAGGTGTTGTCTGTTCAAAGGGGTTTTTGGTTTCATAAAACCCTACTCTGAGCACAACAACAGAAAAGGTTTTTCAAAAATTTGTCCGTTTACATATGAAAATACGCAAGAAATAAAAAATTTACAAGTCAACAAAGGTTTCATCAAGGGGACTTATTGGGGGTTTTTTGCTTTTTCTAAACCCTAGTCGCCCAGTCTTTTTTCCTCGGCTAACCCCGGGAAATAAAACACTTAGTCCCAATAATGATATTCTCATCCCCACAGGGGAAAAAGGAGGGGGAGGGGTTTCATCCTCAACAGTACGGGACTACGTTAGTAAGATCAAGATTTATTGAACGACCCCAAACACTTTCGTTTCCACCCCCGAACATGCATGGGGGAAAAAGAAAAAAGATTCTTTTCTCAGTGGGGTTCTTGTGGGGATCAGAAAACAAGTGGCTTTCCCACAGGGATCGTTTTGGGGCCCTTTTGTTGTTATAATATATATCAATGATTTTGGGATAAAGGGAAATTACTAGTGATATGAGAAAATTTCGCCGATGACACGAAGATGGTAGGAAAATTGATTAAAACTTTAGATGTTGGGGAACTTCGGGAAGGGATTTAGACAAACTCTACTCTTGGTAAAAAAAAGTGGCAGATGCAGTTCAATGTAGATAAATGAAAGGTTTTCTGAAGCTCGGGGGGTGCCCAAAAACCCTAGCATTTTAAGTTAAATAATGTAGAATTTAAACCCATACAGATTGGGGAAAAGGACTTGGGGGTTTGGTAAGCAGAAACCCTTAAAACCAGACAGAATGCCTAAGCGTACGTAAAAAGGAAAAATAGTTTACTGGGATTTATATCAAGAAATGTAAGCAAAGAAGTCCAGAGGTCCCTCTGGGGCCCTTTTTTTCAAACATTAGGGAAGGCCCCCACCCAGATTTTGCAGCTCAATTTGGGCTCCATTTTTACAGAAAGGACATAAATTCGTTAGAAAACATTGCATAGGGTGACTAAAAATTAAAACATTAAACATTAGAAATTTCCTTATGAAGAAAGAAATTTTAGGGCTCTTAAGTTACATTCACTTGTTAGGCGAAGAATGAGGGGAGATGATTTGAAAGGGATAAGTGGAAGATAAAGGGATTAAAAAAAAGGGGATATTAACAAGGTCTTGAGGGGTATTCTCCAAAGAGAAAAACCCGCAGTAATGGAAATTTTAAATTTGTTTAAATTTAAAATTTTTGAAAGGGTTTGGAAAAAATTGGTTTTGGGGAAATTTTGGGGGAGTTGATGGGTGGAACAGTCTACCTGTTGGGTTATTGAGGCGGGCTTTGGGTTTTTTTTTAAAATTTTGGGTTTGGGTAAAAACATGAGTAGGATTTGGGTTTGGGTTTTTAGTGGGGGGCTTGCACATCCCGAGCTTATTTTTGGGGGGCTTGAAAAAGGGTAGGTCAAATGTTTTTTAGTGGGGGTGAATTTTAAAAGGACCCCGCCTAGTATGGGCCCAAAAGGCCGCGGCAGTGGGTTCCCCCTTTTTAAAGTTTTTATGTTTTATGTTTTTTATGTTAAAACCCGCAGTTTTATCAGGAAATCAAAAAAAGGAAAGGGAAAAAGCTTTGGGCCCATTTCCCCACCAACCCCCAAATTCCGGGTAGACTTTTTGGGTTTCCAAAGGGGCCACAAACCCAAAAGTGCCCATGAGGGCCCATTACATCTGGTATCGGGAGCGCCCCTCACAGTCTAGCAGGGGTTTGGGGGAAATATTTGTCAAAGCTCCTGGGTACAATCTGTCGGCTCATCTAAAGCCCTTCGGGTGACCCCCTTAACCCTTTTCAGGGTCTCGACATGGTGATAGAAACTTGCAAGTTTTGGGCGGACTGCCTTATTCACCAATGTCCCCGTTGATTTAAGCCCTTGATTTCTTCGCAGGGTGATTAAAATTATACGAGTTACCTGTTCCCCGCCAAGATTTTGTGAGCCTTGTCGAAAATTTTTGTTCGTTATAACTGTTTTGGTTTTTGAGGGCAAGAAGTACAAAAACTCTTCGGACTTGCCCTGGGATCCCCCTTAGTGCAGTTTTGCCAATTTAAAAATATGGGGACCTGGAAACAAGAAGGATTTCCCCAATAAATCCCCGTTCAGTTACTTGGAAAGGGGAAAAAAGATGATTTTTTTGGGGCTTTTTACCCAAAAAAACTTGACCCTACAGGGCATCCTCAACACCATCAACACTCTGGAAAAATACTATTAAATTTTTCTTAGAGGAGGAGAAGGAAAAAAGTTTCCTTTTCTGACGTTCTCTTACACCCGGGGAAAGCTAACTTTTTTTAAAATTACGGAAGCCTACCTTTCAAAAAGGGTCTACTTTTTTCTTCACCCTGAACAAGAAAATAAAAGAGGGGGTTTGGGGGGTTATTGGCCCTTTTTTCTGAGAAACCCAAAAGAATTTCCCGTTTCCCCGTTCCCCGAAGGGAAAAATTACATCTCACCAACCCCTTTTTGTTCACTTTCACTTTTTCCCCCCAAAATTCAACGTGACGCGGAACCCTGCAAACATATCCTCAAACAAAACCAAAAACCTTCAAATTGGGAAAAAAAGCCCCCAAGTTAACGTTTTCCCGGGAGAACGTTTCCCCCTAAAGTTTCAAAAAAAGTTTTGACGAAAACTGGGGTAAAAATATCTCCGCTCCCTTTAAAAATACTATTAGGAACCCGATACAAAAACCCAAGATGATTCTGGGGGACAAGTGCAAAGGGAAACTACACTATACCAAAGTGGGGGGTTTTGACAAAGTTAAAGTAGGGGAAAAAAAGCCAGAAAACCTTTGGGCCTTTTGGGGAAAAGAACAAAAAAATGCTTGGGAGAAAAATGATGACCGCCAAAAAAAAAGCAATTTTTGTTCAACCCTAGGGGGGACGATGTTGGAAACCCCATGAAAATTTAATGGGAAAAATTTAAAATAGTTATTAAAAAAAAACGACCCTTTAAAACGGGGAAAAAAAAAGCATTGGAAAAACTGCATTTAAATTTTTTCAGTAACACTAATTTAAAGCAAAAAATTTCCCGGTTTTGTTTTTTGTATTTCAAAATTTTCTAAGCAATTAGGATATTACCCATCCCTGGGAACTGGTGTTACTTGTTTTTCCAGCCGGTTTCCCTCTTTTTAACCTCACCCCCCCCCTTTGTTCCTTTTTTTATACTACTACTACTTCCACCCCTACCCCCGCTTTTTACCTCCTTTTGGTTCCCACCCCTATTTTATGTGGGTTTTTTTTCTTTAGTTTTTTCTGTTTGGATTTAGGGAATGGAAGCCAATTTTGTTTGGGAAAAAGTTTCCTTTAATAAATGTTCTGAACGGAAATTTAAATGTCTTTTTCCCCCATAAAAATTTTTTAAGGTTATCCCCGGGGTTTTTTTTTCTTTCTTTCTAGGTTTTCTGCTTCTTCAGTGTTGTCAAAATCTCCGTCAGGTTTTCCCCTTTTCCCTGTGGCCCGGGGGGTGTGAAATGCCGGGAAAAGCAACAGAAAGAAATTTTGGGATTTTTTTTTTTTTGTCGGTTTTTTCCTAGGTTTAATTTCCTTTCCGCTTCTGGGAAAAAAAAATTCCCTTTCTTTCAAAAAAAGGGGATTTTTGTAGCATTACTGCCCTCCGGGGGGGAAAAAAGGAAAAAAAAGGGTTGGTTTTTGGTAAGGGGAAATGCCCCCAAAAAAAGGGCAAAAAATAAAAAAAAAAATTTGGGGGAAAAAACGTTGGGAAAAAAATTTTTTGGGCCCAATTCTCGGTTGGTTTAAGGGTTTTTAGGGAAACCTGCCCTTTTCCCCCTTTGTTGTCCACTCAAATCTTTGGTTTTTGGGGGGGGTTTTTTCTTTTGGGTTTTTTCTTTTCCCCAATTTTCATGGTCTTTGGGGGAAATTTTGTTCGTCAGTCCCTCCGGGAGGGAATATCCTTTCCCCAAAACTATTTATGGTTGGGAAAACTTCTGGGAGTAATTTCCCAAACCTTTATGGGCCCCATCGAATTCTTCTCGTATCCCCGTCCAGAGATCATTTATTTCTTTTTTAAGTCCTGGGGGCCCCCGGGGCCCTTTTCGAAGATCGATTTTTCAGGAAACAATCTTTTCATCCCCCTTTTCCCTTGTTTTAGGGTTGGGTTTTTAGAAGTTGGGCTTTTTTCGTTGGGCTGTAGGGTTTTCCTGTAGTGGGGAGGTTTTTTTTTTTTTGTCCCTTGGTTTACCTGTTCCCACTGTAGTTCTTGTCGGAAAATTTCCCGGGAATAATTTCCCCCATTATTTCTTTGGGAGGTTTTTCTTTTTTTGTAAAATTTTTCTTTTTTAGTTTTTTCTGTTTTTACCGTAGTATTTTTTTTCCTGTTTTTTGTTTTTTGTCTGGCCTCCTTTCCCTTTGTTGGGGCGAGCCTTTTTTGTTCGGACCCCCTTTTTTCGGAGGGGGGAAATTTCCCGCTTAAATTAAAACCCCTTTTTAGCGAGTCTTTAAAAGTTTTAGCAATGGGGAGTTCAAAATTTCCCCTTGTTCCCGGGGGTGCCCCTGGGGGCTGGGGGAGTCTCTTCCACTTTCTGGGGGCAGGACCTTGTTCGGGGCATTGGGTTGGGCTCTTCTCCCCCAGGATCTCTTTTTCCAGGTGTTTATTAAACTTCGCCAGAGGGCTCCCCTTTCTCCCCTGTCCCCCTTCGCCTTGGGGGGTTTTTCCAAGGGGGGGTTTTGATTTTGGGAGCTTCTTTTTCGGTATTTGGTTTAAGGGAAGGGGGTTTGGGGAATATTTCTTTAGTTTCCTCTTCCCCGAAATTTTTCAAAAATAGAGAGGGCCCAAAAACCTTAAGTTTTTTTGACTGTGTGTTTCCCAGGCAATGGTAATTCCAGGGGGTTTGGGGGGGCCCGCCAGAAAGTTTGTAATTTTTTTTCTGGTCTCTGCTTCTAAGGTCTCCCCGAGCCGGTTTGGGGAGTCCACATGTGCTGGTAGGGGGCAGACCCCTATGGGGCTTCTGGCCCATTTCCGGAAATTCACACCTTTCCTTGTGGGGAGTCTTCGAAAAATATTGAAATTTTTTTTTTTTTTTTTTTAAAGGGAAATCTAGTTCCCTGTATAATTTTCGAATTCAGTAAGGGCCCCCCTGGTTTCCCCTTCTATTTAATACTCTAAGGGCCTGTCTTTACCAAAAAGAAGGGAGAAAAAGGTCTTTAATTTTTAATCAGAGAAAACCCTTTTTTTGTATTTTTTGCTTTTGAAGGGGGGAGGTCCTGCAGGACCCCCTCCCCCCTGGGTGGTGGGGGAAACGAAAGCCCAGGCCCCTTTGGGTTTCTTTTCAGGGTCCGGATCTGCGTGGTCGAAGTCCCATCCTTGCGTTTTTGTCCCTTATTTGCTGCTGTAGGGTCCTTTAGTAGAAAATATAGGGATTGGGGGGGAGACCCGATCGAAGTTTTTTAAGTGGAAAATAGGTATTAATAAAGGGGATATTTTAAAAAAGGTCTTTTAGAAAATCTCCCAAGAGAGAACCCCGGAGTTAATGGATTTTAAAAATTTGTTTAAGGGTTTTGATTTAGAAAGGGGCATAGGGAAAGTATTGGGTTGGAAAAAGGGTTTGTTGGGTGAGTGGGAAAAGTCTCCTAGTTTGGGGTTTTTGAGGCTAGGACTTTGGGGAAATTTCAAAAATTTTGGGGGGGGTAAATTTCATGAGTGGGGGGGGTTTTTGGGTTTTAGTGGGGGTTGGACAACCCGAGCCCTTTTTTCTTGGGGGGTATTGAAAATTTGGGTTTTGATCAAATGTTTGTTAGTGGGAAAGAATTGGGAAAAATTAACCCCGCCTTGTATAGGGCCCAAAAGGCCCGCTGCCCGTGTTCCTCCTTTTTTATGTTCTTATGTTTTTATTCCTCCCTGTTCAGTGGTTTCCGCCTTCCCCCTTCCTGGAAATCTCAAAAACCCATTTTTAAGCCCAATCTTTGCTGGCTTTTTGTAGGTTTTGTTGTCACGTCCCGAAAGATTTCCTCGTCAGGAGGAGCGGCCCCCGTTTCTAGGGCCCGGGGTCGTTTATTTTCTCAAGATCCCCTGCATGTTGGCCCTTTTGGGGGGGGGGGGCGTCTTAGGGTTTTGTCTTTAGAAGGGTTTGGGTCATAAAACCCTTTCTCTGAGCACAAAAAACAGAAAAGGGTTTTTTAAAAATTTGTTTCCCGTTTAAAATTTTTGGGACTACGCAAGAAATAACAAAATAAAAAAACAAGTTTCAAAACAAAAATATACAAGTACAAAACATAATAAAATTTAAAGGTTTTTCCTGGGTTTGTATTTCTTTCTTCTTAGGTTACTGCCCTTTTCATCAGGTTGTTTAAACTCTCCGTCAGTCCTTCTGTGCCCGGGAAGTTGAAGTGCCGGGGTTTCAACGAAAAAAATCTGGGTCGTTTGTTTGGTTTCCCAGGGAAATTTTTTCCAAACTTCTGAAGAAATCTTACTTTCAAAAGGGCCTCCCGTTAGGGATCTACTGCGTCCGGAAAAAAAGGGTTTGGTTTTTGGGAGGAAAAATGCCGAAAAAAGTCAAATAGTTAAGGGCAATTTTCTCGTTGGGGATCAGATGTTGGGTTTCCGTGTAGTGTTCTTCGACCCAAATACCCTTTTCGGCTCGCTCGAGTTTTGGGGCCTGTTGGGGTTGTCCACTCAAAAATCGGGAGGTTAGGTAGGGGGTTTTTTTAGTTTCTTTAAAACCTATTTTTTTTGCCCATTCTTCAGCTAGGGGTCTTGGGAGGTTTCGTTTTGTCAGTCCAGAAAAAAATTTTTCCCCGGAGGAGGAGTGCCCCCCGTGCTAGGGCCAGGCTCGTTTTATTTCTTCAAGGGTTTCCCCTGCTGTTGCTAGGGGACGGGCTTGGTGTTGTCGTTCAGAAGGGGGTTTGGGTCATTAAAACCCCACTCTGGCACAAAAAACAGAAAAGGCTTTTCAAAAATTTTCCAGTTTACATATGAACTACGCAAAAATAACCCCAAAAATACAAGTACAAAAAGGTTTCATAAAGGACTTATTGCAGCGCAGTTTCTGAACCCAGTCGGGCCCGTCATTCTCGTTTGCTACATCCAGGCACTCAAAAAACTTAGCTACCAATAATTTATATTCTCTTTACCACAGCGGCAAAGGGAGGAGGAGGGTCATCCCCAACAGTACAGTTTCGTTAGTAAGATGCAAGGGTTTATTTACGACGCCCAAAACATACGTTTCCATCCCCGAACATGCAGGGGGGAAAGAAACAGATTCTTTTCCAGGAAGCCCCCCGTATTTCTTTAAAGGGAAAACAGAAAAAGGGGTTTTAAAAAAACTCTTGCGCCCCCATCCCAAAAAAACCCCCCAAATCAGCCCAGACTTTTTGGTTTACCAAAAACCCACAAAACCCAAAAGTGCTTTGAGACCCATTAAAACTGGTTTCGGCAAACGCCCCTCACAGTCTTAGAGGGGTTTTGGCGAAAAATTTTTCCCCAAAATCCCCGGGTTTCCTCAGTAGGCTCCCTCTAAAAACATTCGGGTGACCTCCTTAACCGTATCAGGGGGTCTCGACATGAGTGATAAAAAGCTTGCAAGTTTTGACGTGACTGCCTTATTCACCAATGTCCCAGTTGATCAGCCCTTTATTTCTTCGCAGGGGGGAATTTAAAAAATTTTATACAGAGTTACCCGTACCCCCCCAAGATTTTGTTTAGGGCCCTTTTTGAACCCTTTTTCGTTTAACTGTTTTTGGTTGGGACAAGAAGTTTCAAAAAAAAACTCTTCGGACTAGCCTTTTGGGGGCCCCCTTAGTGCAGTTCTTGCCCAATTTATATATGGAGGACCCGGAAAACCAAAAAAGGATTTCCCCATAAACATCCCTCGGTTTAGTTACTTGGAAAGCGGGGAAATAGTGTATTTTGGTCATTGTACCCAAAAAATCTTGAGTACAGGGCATCCTCAACCCCTCAAAAAACCCCGGAACCACTATTAAATTTTTTCTCTAGAGGAGGAGAAGGAAAAAAACCAGTTACCTTTTTTCGGCGTTCCTTTTCGGGACAGGGGGGAAAACAAAATTTCTTTTTTAAAAAATACCCGGAAAACCCACCTACAAAAAATGTCTAATTTTTCTCTCCCATGACACAAGAAATAAAAAAAGGGGGGGGTTATTGGTTCTTTCTGGGCCCCCACGAATTTTTCCCGTCCCAGTTCCTCGAAGAAGAAAGTACATACAAACACCCAAAAACTTTTTGTTTCATACACTTTCCCCCACACTTCATTCGTGACGCAGGAAAAGTGCAAAAAACGTATCCTCAGCAAGGCCCAACACCCATCAAATTGAAAAAAAGCCCCCAAGGTTTCATCGTTTTTTTTGGGGCAGCAACGTTTTTCCCCCTAATGTTTCAAAAAAGTTTGACAGAAAATGGCTAAAATATCTACCAAACTCTTCAAAATACTTTAGGAACCTTTATACAAAAACCCCAAACATGTTTTTGGCACAAAATGCAGGGGAAACTACACTTACCCTTTTGGGGGGGGTGGAAAAGTATATGAAGGGGGAAAAAGCCAGAAACCCCTTTGGGAAATTTGGATTAAACGGGAAAACCCCAAAAAAATTTTTTTTTTGCTTCGAAATGATGGGCCCCCAAAAAGCAATTTTGTTCAAAAAATTGAGACGATGTTGGACACCATGAAAATTAAAAGAAGCTAAAAAATTTGTTATTAAAGAAGGGGCGACTTAAGACGGAGAAAATGCATTTAAGCTGCACTAATTTCTGTCCCGTAACACTAAAGCAAAAAGGGGGGAGTTCCCGTATTTCAAAATTAAATAAGCAAAAGGATTTTACCCCCTCCCGGGGAAATGGTTGTTACTTTATGCCAGCAGGGGCCCTCTCTAACCCCCACCTCCTTAGTTCCATTACTACTACTACTTTCTACTTTCCAACCCCTAACCCCCGTTCACCCCACTTTGGTCCCCCCCAATTTATTATGTGGGTTTTTTTAGTTTTTTTTTGTTTTTAGGACCCGGGAAAAAGCCATGTGGGCGAAACGTTTTCCTTTTAAAAAATGTCCTTTAACTGTAATAAAATGTCTTTTTCCACATAAAAAAATATTTAAAGGGTTTTCCGGGGGAGATTTCCCTTTCTTCTCTAGGTTACTGTTCTCACTAGGGGTTGTCAAAACTTCCGTCAGTCCCTTCCCGTTTCCGGGAAGTTGAAAATGCCCGGGTTTCAAAAAGAAAGAAAAACGGATCGTTTTTCGGTTATCCAGGGGAATTTCTCCAGCTTCTGAAGAAAAATCTTTCTGGGAACAGGGGCATTTCCCGTTGCACTACTGCGTTCCGGGGAAAAAAATTAGGTTTTGGTAGGAAGGCCGAAAAAGTCAATGATGAGGGCAAAATTGCTCGTTGGTATCAGACTGTTGGGGGGAGTGTTAGTGTTCCTTCGACCCACTTTCCCCTCGGCTCGCTTTTGAGTTTTTAGGCCTGCCCTTGTTGGGTTGGCCCCTCAAACTCGTAGGTTTGGTTGGGTTTTCTCTAGTTTCTTCTTCCTCAATTCATGGGGCTTTGGGGAAATTTTGCCTTTTTTCAGTCCATCCCGTAGGGAATATCCCTTTTCCCCAAACTATTTATCGGTGGATCTTCTGGGAAGTTTAATTTCCCTCCATGAAGCCTCATCGAATTTTTGTTTCCCCCGTCCAGAGATCATTTATTTCTTTTTTAAAATCCTGGGGCCCCGGGGCCCGTCGAAGATCGATGTCAGGATCAATCTGTATCCCCCTTTCCGTTGTTGTTTTAGAAGTTGGGTTTTATCTCGTTGTTGTAGCTTCTCCTGTAGTGGGGGGATCTGTCCCTTTTGGGGACCTGTTCCTACTGGTTTGTCTCTGTCGGAATTCCCGTAAAATTTTCCCCCATTATTTTTCTGGTAGTTATCGTTGTTTTTGTAATTTTCTCTTGTAGTTTTTTCCCGTTTTTTACCCTAGTAAATTTCTTTCCTTGTTCTGTGTTTGTCTTTGGGTTCCCCTTTTCCCTTTTGGGTTTGGGGCGAGGGCCTTTTTGTTCGGGGCCCTTTTCGGAGGGGATTCCCGTTAGTAACCCTGTCTAGCAGGCTTCAGAGTTTTTTGCAAAGGAGTTCAAAACCCCTTGGGTTCCGGGGGGGGTCCCCCCGGAGTGGCGGGGGTCTCTTCCATGTGGGGGAGGACCCTTTTCGGTCATTGGTGTCTCTTTACCCCCCGGGTCTTTTTGCCAGGTTTTTTACTATCCTTTGCCCGAGGCTCCCCTTTCTCCTCTGTCCCCTTCCCTTGGTGTATTCCAAGCAGGTTGGGATTCTGGGAGCTTCTTTTTTTGGTATTTTTTTGGGGGGACCGGGCGTGGGCAACTATATCTTTAGTTCCTCTTCCCCGAATTCTTCAAAAAAATAGAGAGCCCAGAGCCTTAAGTTTTTCGACGTTTTGTTTCCCAGGGAATGGTAAGTCCCCGGGCTTTTGGGTTTGGTGCCCGATTTTTTGTAATGTTTTCTGGGGCTCTGCCTTTTAAAGGGCTCCCCGAGCCCGGCTGGGTAGTCCAATGTGGGTTTGGGAGGGGACAGTACCCGTATGGGCTTCTGGCCCCTTTTCCCGGGAAACACACCTGCCTTGTTGGGAGTTTTTTCGAAGTATTTAAATTTTGTTGTTAAAGAAGTCTAGTTCCCTGTATAATTTTTGAAGTTCAGTAGCCCCCCTGGTTTTTCCCTTTTATTCAAAAACTCTAAAAGGGGGGTGTCTTTAAAAGAGAAAGGGCCCGGGAAAAAGGTCTTTAATTTTTTTTAATCGAGGGGAAAAATTTTGTAGTTTGTTGTTCTGAAGGGGAGGGCCGGGAGGAAAACCCCCCCCCCCGGGGTAGGTGGGGCGGGGAGAGCCAGGCCCCCCGAAATACTTCTCAGGGTCCCCGGGTTGCTTGGTCGAAGTCCATCCTTTTCGTTTTTCGTCCCTTTTAAACTGCTTTCTTTTAGGATCCGTCGTAGAGATATGGGGATATGAGGGGAAAACCTGATCCAAGTGGGATAAATGGAAGATAGGGATTAATAAAGGGGGGAAAATTTTTAAGGTTTTTGAGGGAAAATTTTCTTTCCAAAAGAGAACCCGGGAGGTAATTTGGGTTTAAAATTTAAAAAGTTTAGATTTTTGGGAAAAGGGGTTTGGGGAAAAAATTTTGGGTTTTGGGAAAAATTGGGTAGTAGATGAGATGGAAACAGTTACCTTTGTTTTGGGTTTTTGAGGCTAGGACTTTGGGTAGTTTTTAAATTTAGGTTTGTAAATACAGGGGTGGGATGGGTTGGTTTTAGGGGGGACTTGCACATCAGAGCTTATTTCTTGGGGGAGTATTGAAAAATTGGGGGGAGATCAAAAAGTTTGTTTGTGGGATTGAATTGTAAAGGACCTGCCGTATAGGGGGAAAAGGCCTGCTGGGAGTGGGTTCCCCCCTTTCTTATGGTTTTTATGTTTTTTAAAGTCCCCTGTTTAGTGGTTTCCAGCCTTCCCCCCTTCCCCGGAAATCTCAAAACCCATTTTTAAGCCATTCTTCAGCTTTGGCTCTTTTTTAGGTTTCGCTTGGTTTACGTCCAGAAAAAGATTTCCTCGTCAGGAGGGGGTGCCCCCGTGCTAGGGCCCGGCTCGTTGATTTCTCTAAAAATCCCCTGGGATGTTGTAGGGGACGTCTTTGGTGTTGTTGTTTAAAAAGGGTTTGGGGTCATAAAACCCTACTTTTAGCACAAAAAACAGAAAAGGCTTTTCAAAAATTTGTCCCGTTTTTCATAAAGGGACTACGCAAGAAATAAAACAAATATACAAGTACAAACATATTCAAGTACAACACAAAATACAAGAAAAACACATAAAAATATAAGGTTATCCCCCGGGGTATTTTTCTTTCTTCTCTAAAGGGTTTTGCTTCCACTCAGTGTTGTCAAAAAAATCTCCCCCAGTCCTTCTGTGCCCGGGGGAAAAATTTTAATTTCGGATGCAACAGGGAAAGGGAAAACTGGATCGTTTGTGGGTTTCCTAGGTAATTTCTCCAGCTTTTTGGAAGAAATCTTACTGCAACAGGGCATCCTGTAGGATCTACTGCGTCCGGGGGGAAAAAAAAAGGTTTTGGTAGGGAAATGCCCGAAAACGTCAATAGATGAGACAAGTTGCTCCCTTGGTATCAGACTGTTTGGGGCCAGTGTAGTGTTTTCCCTTTGACCCCTTACCCCCTGGGGTCGCTCGAGTTTTCAGGACCTGCCTTTTGTTGTTGTCCAAATCAAACTCGTAGGTTAAAAGGGAGGGTTTTCTCTAGTTTTTCAAAAACCTATTTTTAAGCCCATTTTCTTCAGTTTGGCTCTTGTAGGTTTCGTCTTCACGGGCCGGGAAAAATTTCCTCGTCAGGAGGGGGTGCCCCCCTGCTAGGGCCGGCTCTTGATTTCTCCAAGATCCCCTGCCCTTTTTGCTAGGGGGCGTCTTAGGTGTTGTCTTTTTCAGAAGGGTTTTGGGGCATAAAAACCCCACTCTGAGCACAACAAAAAGAAAAGGCTTTTTAAAAATTTGCCAGGTTTTCATATGAGACTACGCAAGAAAAAACAAATATACAAAATACAACAAAGGTTTCATACAAGGGGCTTTTTGCAGCTGCAGTTTCTGAACATGTCGCCAGTCATTCCTCGGGCGCTACCCTCCAAAGGCCCCCCAAATAATATATTCCATCACCCCAGCGGACAAAGGAAAGGGGGAGTGGGGCTTTCCCCAAACAAATACAGACTACGTTAGTAAGATGCAAGGGTTTATTGAACCCACGCCAACCTTTCGGTTTCCATCCCCCAACATGATGGGGAAAGAAACAGGGTTCTTTTCTCGTTTTGGGCCCGCAAAATTAAATTTGGGAAAACAGAAGAAGGTAAAAAGCTCTTGCCCCTCATCCCCACCAAACCCCCAAATTTTGCTAGACTTTATGGTTTACCCAAAAACCCCCAAACCCAAAAGTGCCCTTTAGACCCATTACATTGGAAACGGCGCGCCCCTCACAGTTTTAGCAGGAGGTTTTGGCGAAATATTTTTAAAAATCCCGGGTACAATCAAATCCGGCTATTTTAAAAAATTCCCGGGGGACCTCCCTTTTCCCTATCAGGGGTTTTCGGGGCATGAGGAAAAAGAAGCTTGCAAGTTTTGACGGAGGGCCCTTTTTTACCCAAGTCCCCGGTTTATAAAACCATTGATCTTTTGCGGGTGATTAAAGGTGTTTCAGAGTTCCCGCCCCGCCAAATTTTTTTGGCCTTGTCGGAAAATTTGGTTCGTTATAACTGTTTTTGGTTCGAGGACAAGAAGTACAAAAAAACCTTTTTTTGGGGCTTTGCCCTGGGAACCCCCCTTTTGTGCAGTTCTTGCCCAAATTTTTTTATGGGGGACCTTTGGGAAACAAGAAGGATCCTTTAAAAAAATCCCTCGTTTTAGTTACTTGGATGCGGTACGTAGATTTTTATTTTGGTCATTGTACCCAAAATCTTGGGCGTAAGGGCATCCTCAAAAACCATCAAAAAACTCTGGAAAACCCCCTATTAAATTTACTCTAGAGGGGAGAAGGAAAAATTTCCTTTTTTCTCCCTTCGCAAAGGGGAAA